>CANXYI011376390.1:0-11265 GCA_948208565.1 Hura crepitans | reverse complement strand
AAGTCTAAGATTTGAATTACAAAAAGGCTTTGAGGATTAATGTCATCATCTGGGGAAAATAGGTGATTTTATGTTTGCATCTTCAATATCTTTTGGAGTTGTTTGATTAATCTTCTAGATAACCATATATGCCTTTTTGGTTTTATTAGGATATTGCCTTGCATAATGTTCCTTTTTGCTACATTTATAACATTTATCTAATTTCTTTCCTTTATTCTTTCTTTTGAGAAAATATTTCCATTTTTTTCTTTTTTCTAGCTTTGTTGTCACTAGCGTATACTTTTTTTAATGTTTCTTCTTCTTTTTATAAGAATAAGTACATTTTTTTCATAATATTTTATAGAAAGGTCAAGTTTTTTGTAGGCTACCTTAAGAGAGGGATCTTTGCTTCTTTCCATTAACTCTTGGACAAGCTTTTGTTAATTGCATAATCTGTCTAGTGCTGTAAGCACTTTCTGATAAATTTCTCTTAAAGTCAAAGAATTAAGTTGAATTTTCTATTCTCTCATTAGGTATATTGCTTGTTCTGGTAGTGCCTCAAGAATGGAAGAAAGAAAACCTTGCTTGAGATTTAGATCATGCATACCTCCAAGGACATATAATCTTTTTTTTCATTCTAGATTAATGTTTATCAAGGTCTTTTTTATTCAATGAATAGCATTTCATCTTAAAGAATTTATCTCTGATGGTTTCATCAAATTGGGTAGGTTTTCCAATGAACTCTTTATGGTTGAAATTGAAAACATGAACAATATCTGAGAACTAGTAGAATTATAGTTTGGTGTATGCATCTATCCCAATAAACCAATCTTTGAGAAGGCCAATAAATCGAGAATTAAATTCTTGAAGAATTTGAGAAAAATTAGCTTTAGGTCTTTTGGCTTCTAATTCCAGCCAAACATAAAATTCTTAAAGTTTATCTCTCCATTGATAGGGAGGAATATCATTAAAAGTCAAACACTATCCTGTCGAAGGGTTAGCACTATAAGATTTCTATGGTGCTATGTTTTTTTGTAAAAGTATAATTTCCCATTTCTTCTTTTGGATCTTCAGTAAAGTATTCCTAGAAAGTAGATTGCCTAAGAGGCAGTTGAGGCTCATTTTTTATTGAAAGACCAGCACTTATGTTCTTTAGAGTTTCCTCTCTCTTGTTTACCATGAATGCTCTAGAAAAATGTTTAGTATCTTTGTCAAAATCATAATGATTATCTGAATATTTTAATTCTATCGAAAAGACTTGGTCATCTATTTTTTTAGAGACCTAAATATGTGCTATTGCTTCTTGAGCCTGTTGGTCCCAAAAAAAGGTGATCAAATTTGGGTTTTGGATCATTTGAAAATTAGGAATTTATTTATCTTGGTTTTTTAGTGGCACTGGGTTTTTTTTTTTGAGAGTCTGAGGGGAGAGGTTCCTTTTGAGATAAAAGAGTGGTTTTCTTGGTAATCATAGAGAATTTTTCGACTTTAAGTTTTTTTGAAGAGATCATAGGAAAGGCCAAGGCTTTCTAGATATTCTAATAAGGGTTAAATAAGAGGGAATGATGTATAGGTTGGTTGTTGTGGAAATGGTAGAGTTGCAGAACTGAGAATCCAAATGGATCATAGGAAGTAGCTTTATCCTTAACATCTCTTTCAATAACCGCCAATTGTGCCTATAGCTTATTTATTTCAGTTGTCTTCGCTTGAAATGTTAGATTATAGGTCTATTGGTTGATCATGGTCATCAGTTGGTTGTGTAACTCGTAAATCTGTGATTGTAACTGATTCATGAGCTTATATAGAGCTGAATTTCTAGTCATCATATGTAAGTCAAGTTGTGAGACATGAGATGAAACTTAATCAACCTTTTTCTCTAAATGCTTCAAGACCTTATTTTGGGTTTGAGCATTTTCTATTTGCCATTTTAAGATAGGTTTAGCTGAGCCTATATTTCTTGGCTTTCCTTCAGGAATGGGTTATGGAGAGTAGACATATCATGTTGATCTAACAACCGTTGTTGGATTAATGTGGTCTCACAAAGGAGGAAATTCGTTCTCATTGTCAGCAGTGGATTATAACATGCAAATCTGAGGCAGAGTTTGCATTTCTTGTTTTGGAATCCATTTCTGGACTTGTTTGTAATAGGGTAGAGGTGCCGTAGGAGTTTTAGGTTTAGGTTAGGTTACTTTGACATGGAAATCTTTTGGGGAAGAGTTCTCTGGTTAGTTAATAAGTATGGGTGAAGGTATATAGGACATAAGGTAATCATATTTTCCAGATTGTTGTCCTAAAGTACTAACAAAATGATTTCCATCATCATATCTGTCATGGAACTTTTGATCTCTAGGTTTATTTTTTTATCCTTTTCTTCTTCTTTTATGATAATTATCATCATATTAATCATTTAATCTAGCTAGATAACAACCATCACAATCATAGATGTCAAAGAAACAATGGCTTTCCCTCTTGTAAGCATAGATGGGATCTCATGATTTGGAGAAGGCTTTAATAGGGATTGAATCTTCTGTTCTTTTACAGAGCTGCATCATGAATTGTGTAGGAAAAATTGAAGGGCCTGTTATATCCTTTTGGGGTTCCTCTAAAGGTTTTAGGAACTTGGTTTCAACTGTACCATCATTTCTTTTAATAAAGAAAGGTCTTGTAGCTTGAAAAGGTCTAGATTGAGAGTTGAGCTACTCATACCTGATTATAAATTTTTATCATTTTATTAAAGAAAATTGGGTTATTTTCTTTAGATTTGTTTATATATAGCTAACATTTGATTATTTAATAAAAAAATATTCAATTTTATAAAAAAAATATCTAAAAAATATAGAATTTATTTTTTAATTTATTTTTATAAAAATTTCTAATTTTTAAATTTAATTTATACTGAAAATTTCTCATTACTATTATTGTTGTTGGGTGATAAACTAATATATAGATTACAAGTTATATTTACAAACCATTTACTCGCACTGCATTGAAGCAATGCTTATAAATATTTTTATCAATCAACTAAAAGATAATAATTAATTATAAAAAAATCAAATTTACATAAAGCCAATAGACTATAGGCAAGGGGGTTGCTAGCTTGAAATTTACAAAATTAATTAACCATACTCAAATGAAAAATATATGTAAATTATTATTTTTTTTTGTAAAAATAAAAAATAAACTCATTAAAATATACAAATAATATATTATTTAGATTTCAATCCACACCCTTAAAGTTTTAATAAATTAATCTAAAGTAAATCACTCAATTAAATAAAAAATAAATGATATATTTTTTATTTAATTATATTTGGATAAAATTAATTTTTATTAAATAAAAAAATATATGTATGAGAAAATTTAAAAAAATTACACAATTTAATTAATAGAAGACACAAATTTATTATTAACAATTAATCAAATTAGTTATTAAATAAAAATTGAAAAAATAATTTTTTAATAAAAAATTGAAATTTTCATTAGTTTAAACGAAAAAATAGATGGAGAGGTTTAATTAAAATTAAAGATTTAATTATTAAATTTTAAATGATATGATTCTAATTGAAAATTAATTCAAACATTAGGGATTTTTTTTTAAATTTTCTATAATAATAATAACGATAATAATGACAATAATAATAACATTATCACTTTTGGATTTCTTTGAATTTTTTTTTGAAACCATCCAACTAAAATTAAAGTTATGAGTCCCCAAATTCAAACAAATCAACAACATAAGCTACAATAACGTTCAAATCCAAGGACACATTCCTTTTTTATATGCCCTGTTGTTATAATAACTGGTGCAAGTTGAAACTATAAAAAAAGCAAGTTGGTTAATGCGGCAATAACTGATAAGTGCATCAATCAAATAATAAAATGAATATGTCAATAATCATTTTATAGAGACCAATTAATTGACCAAAACTATATTACTTTTAATAACACTATTTCAGAAAACTTGTATCAACAGAATTTCTAAATAAAATAAAATAAAACTAAGGTTAATCAAAATTAAACTAAACAAACAACAAGGCAATTCACTATAAAAATCAGTTATCAAAGATTGTCAAGGTTATCATCCCTAGACAATTACGGATTTTAATTAATTTACACATACCAATTTAGTTGAAAAAACTCAACTTAAATCCAATCATCCTATCCCAGGAATTGATATTTAGAAAAACCCTTAATTCTATTTTAGAAAATTAAAGACTAATTGGTATCAATTGAGTTAATAAAAATTATCCTTCCAAAATAATTCAATAATCCCTAGCTTTATTATATAATTATTCTGATAATATATAAATTAACTATAGTCATTCTTCTACCCAAAACATCAAGAACAAATTCCAATCAATATTCGTATACTTAATCGGTTTTCAACAACAATTAAGCAATAGAAATTAATTTCATTCAGCACATGGTAGAAGGACAAACTAAATTAAGATACCATTGAATCAATCAAAAATCCATAATTAAATCCAAGAATTCAAGAATCCCTTAATAACAGAAGAGACTAATCCATAGATCTAAAATAAAAACAGAGAATAGAGAGAAAATTCATTGTTACAACTTTAAAAGATAAAGAAACTTTAGGTAGAAATTAACTTCTCCCCTAAAAGAAGAACCGTTAATCAACTTAAGAGTAAATTCCCAATTGAATTAATGAAATCCCATCAAAATCCATTGAAATCTTGTTTCTCTTTGCTCTTCTAAGTGAAAAATTGAGTTTTTTTTTTAAGTTGCCTTAAAGTAAAACACCACACATTTTTTATATAAAGGAACAATTTGCCAAAAAAGAGTTTTTGTGGGGTCATGATCATGGCTTTTAATGGGTCACAGCTGTGACCTTTAAACCTTTTCAAAAATGGCCCTTGAAAGTTTAACAAGACCTTTCAATTTTTCTACAAGCTAAATTTTTCTTGTTTCTTCCTTTTGCTCTAACTCCAATTATATTTTGACTTTAAATTTCAATAACTTTCACTTAGAATATCAACAAAAATAATCAAAATCAAAAGATTTGAAATAAAAATAAGAAATAAACTAAAAATTAAAGAATTTGACTAAAAATTATTAGAAACGAGTTAAAATTACACTTAAAGATAATATAAAATAACACTATATCAAATACGCCAAACTTGGGTTTTACTCGTCATCAAGTAAATAAGAATAAACCACACTTTTGAACAACTCAAACTCAAAATTTAGATCACATCAACCACTTTTAACCAAGATAAACTAGAGTGTAGTCATTTATTAATTCAAATTTATTTCAATTCTCACAAAAAGGTTATACCATACTTAAAACTTTTAAGGTGTTTGTGTGAGGCCAAAATAATATTTAATGCATTTTAAACAAAACACAAGCTAAAACTTCAAGAATTAAGACAAATTCTATAATTGTCTTATAAAGCTTGAAATAAAATTACCATAAGCCTTTTTTTATGTACCCTTTTCTACTAATGAAAACATAACAAAGTAAGAAATTAAAAGGTCTTTTAAAGGTTTAATATTAGGCTAGGGTATTGGCTAAAAAAATATATTAGGTCTGAAAAATAAGAGATATTAGCCACAAAATGAAAATAAATGATCATTTTAACAATGAATACCAATAATTCTTTCCTTGACTGCAATGTAAAACTGACCATTTAACTTCTTCATTGGCAGTAGCATAATTCCTCATATGCATACTTATATATATTCATTCAAAAAGAATTTATAAAAGAGAAATATTTAGGGAGAATCGAAGACCTCTCGGTCATTTGATTGCTTGATGCTTTATTTCTTCAATCGATTTTTTCTTTTTTTCTTTTACACTTTTTTTTCATTTTTTTATGAATAATCACAAGTAATAACTTTATCAAAATAGCAAAAAAAATTTTTGAAGTGCAAATTCCCATGCCATGACAATTTTTTCAAGCACCACAATATATCTCACAAAAATTTATAGGTTAAGAAAATTTTTACATTAAAAGTATGATATTTGAAAAATAGATTTCAAGTGCAGTCCTAATCATAAATGCATACATATCTGCAATTGAGTGGCTAACTATCTTTTAAGGTTATATGGTTAAAGTTGATGTTTTTACTAAGAAAAAATTAAAGTACGTATTCAACATACTTACTAAAGGCTCAAAGGGGCTAACAAATGATAATGCGCATAAGATAGGTATAATGGAAAGAAAATTAATTACGGGTTAAAGAATTGCCTTAATCATTGTCCATGTCTTATTATGCTTACAAAATTTCACTTCAAAGGGTAATAAGAAATGTTCTGGTGATTTTGCAAAATTTGAATCTTCTTATAATCCTTTGATTATAACTAGTGTTTATTAATTTTCAAAATAGGCTTATAGTGCTTAAGAATTCTAAAGAATAAAGAGTATGATGTAACTTTCGATGGTCTTAACAATAAACTTAAATAGATGCTTAACTATATGCTAGCTTAAACTAAGTTTTAGGTGATTTAAAATTTCCAAATCTTAGTTTAAGTTTATTCAAGTTCAAAAACTAAGCTAAGGACAAGTATAAGTCAAGTTGGTAATACAAAATACATAAGCAACATAAAAATGAAAACACAACTAACTAAAAAATAGAAAAATAGACAGACAAATAGTACCTCACACTAAACTTTAAAACTTGCACTATCATCAGAGCTACAATAGAAAATAAAGAGAAATTTAAAAGCAAAAGGAATAGAGATACTCCCTTAATTGCTTAGAAGGACATAAATATGCTCAATCTTCATAGAGGCAAAAATTAAAAACTAGTTGTCTTGTAACTTTTACTCTCATTTTAGCTTACTTCCATATTTTTTTCTCATTTATTTTGCTTTTATTTATTTTGTTATCGCAACATCAATTTGAATTAATGGTCTTATCTTTTTTTGTGCCATTTTGAACAACACCTGGCTAGAGAACATGAGATCAATGTTGTATAATTATAAAAGTAGCAACAACATCAACTATATACATAAAAAATATAAGATGAATATGAAATAAAACTCAGAATAAACATCTAAGTCCATACTAAAATTAATTTTTAAGCAAAAAGATAAAATGGATAATCTATCAATATAAAAATAAAAAATGAATTTTTATACGATAATATAAGTAAAAATTTCAAGTTGTAATAGAAAACAAAATAGCCTATATAAATATAAATTGCTACACCAAGTAAAATAAAGAACATAATCTCCTTGCAAATGATAACACATTAATGTATTAAAAGCTGCAAAATTATGTTTAAGACTCCCATTCAAATAAAAAAACATAATAGAAGAAAATTAGTCCTTGAAATCTACATATCAAACATATATATCAAGTGATCACAAAGCACTTCTTAATAGTGAAAAAATACACTAAACAAAAAATAGTTAATATAATGCTTAAATAATTAAAAAATAGCTAAAAATTTAATCAACCATAAAGCAATTATTAAGTAGTAATTCTTGAAACTATTTAAAACAGAAGCGTAGAAATAGCAGTTGAAACATAAATCACTCAAATAAATATAAAGATCAGAGAAATATGTAAAATCAAGGAATGCATTCAACTTAAATGTCTTTCTTTCTTGAAAATGAATAGAATATAGAGCCTTCAAAACATTCGACCCCTTTTTGAAGAGCATGTCTCAAATTAAGTATAATTTAGATGAAAGAAAAAGAAGAGAATAAATGAAAGCAAAGTTATGTAGCAAATTGAAAATGCAAATTAAATAAACAACTTTAGAATTTGTATTTTATACTCTTTCTCAAATAAAAGCCCATCACAAAAATATAAAGAGAATAAAGCAATTAGTTTGGGATGAGGATTTAAAGGTCAATAGGGAAAATGAAATACAAATTAATTTGAAAAACTAAAGTTTAAGTTAAGATGGAAAAGACCCAAGTTATTTGTCTCATACATTTTTACATCCTAATAATAGAATAACCCTAAACTTTATTTCCAAAATCCTATTTAGACTAAACACACAAAAAAAAATCACACATAAAAGAAAAATTCATGCAAAATCTAAAAGATAAAGGGAAAGAGAATTTAGTTCTAGTTTAAAGTCTTAGCTCGACTTTGTAATAATGCTAGTTTATAGATTTTAGCTTGACTTTTCCTTTCAGCTCATCATTCCTATATTTGGAGGTTATCAGTTGAAAACCTAACTCCTTTAGAACATTAAGAACAATATTTCAATTGCTAGCTTCTGATTTTGCGTTCTTCTTATTTACTTCAAAGTATTCCTCTAATTTATTAACTTCGAACTTTAGGAAAAAGTATTCATCATCTATTATGCCCAAACTTATACTGTGCTTCTCTATTGAATCCTTCATCAACTTCCCATTTTGAAGTTTAACTTCACTTATGATGATCTCTTTATGCTTTGGTTTAATTTTTGTGCCACATTCTTCAGTCATATTAAGTTCTACTACCTCTCCACCTTTTAAGGAAATAACCATCATTTCCTCTTTTATATAACTCTTTATACTACTTAGTGTTGTATCATGCACTTAACCTAAAAGAATGTTGGTAAGTTATGCCACTTGAACTTCTAAATTCTTAGTTGTAACCTCTTGAATTTTTATATAAGCCTCTTGATTTTAAAATATAGATTCATTTGTAATTATGAATTTTTCCAGCATTTCTACCAAGTTAGACTTCTTTGTAGGAGGTGAAAATCCAAATGATCGAGGATTCATTTCATTGTCATAATTACAAAAATAGCTTGGATGATTCTCCTACTTTGGATGGTAGGTTTCATCATAAGGATCTTTATACCTATAAAAGTTAGAACTAAAATTAAAATGCATGAGCATATAGCTTTCAACATAAGGAATACCAAATTGAAATTCATTATTTAATTGGTTTCTTTCATAGAAGTCATATAGGGCATCATATAATTTGCCTTTGTTGCAACCCCTCAGAAAAAGAGATAATTACTCATTGCAAAGATAAATATGAGAAAACAAATAAGAAAGAAAAAAATCTCTAATTAACAACAACTACAAAATAGTTTCAGTTTATGCCTTGGTCTCCGGTACTGGTGCCAAAAACTAGATATGGCAACAACTGGCAATACATTAAGGAATAAAGTGGATATATGAGTATCCGGATATCATCTCATAGAGATGAATTAATTAACCAAAGCTATAGTACTTTTCATGAGATTATTTGAAAAAACTTATATCAATAAATTTCTAAAAGAAAATAAAGCTAAGGCTAATTAAATTAAACTAAACAAACATCATCTCAATTCCTAGGAAAAATCAATTATCAAAGATGGCTAAAGTCATCTATACTCCCTAGAAAAATATGGATTTTAATTAATTCATACATATCGATTCAGTTGAAAAAACTCAACTTAAATTCAATCATCTTATTCTAGGAACTAATATTTAGAAAAACCCCTGTTCTAGAAAATTAAAGACTAATCTACATCAATTGAGTTAATAAAAATGATCCTTTTAGAAATCATTCAATGATCTCTAGGTTTATTATATAATCATTTTGATAATATATAAATCATCTATAGTCATTCATCTACCCAAAATGCTAAGAACAAATTCCAATCAATATTTATATACTCAATTGGTTCTTCTAACATCAATCAAGCAATAGAAATTAATTCCATTCATCCGAGAATAAATCACATGGTAGAAGAATAAAAATAAATTAAGATGCCATTAAATCAATAAAAAATCCATAATTAAATCTAGAGGTTTAACAATACCTTTAAAAGATAAGAAACTAATCAATCGATTTAAAATAAAAACAAGAAATAGAGAAAAAACTTATTGTTACAACTTTAAGAGATAAGAAACCTTAAGTAGAAATCAGTTTCTCCCCCTAAAAAAAGAATCTTTAATCAACCTAAAAGTAAATTCCTAATTGAATCAATGAAATCCAATAGAATCCACTAAAATCTTGTTTTCCCTCGCTAGGTGAAAAAAAATGAGTTTTTCAATGTTAAAAATCACCCTAAAGTGAAACACCACACCTTTTTTAAATGAGAGACTCGACTTGCAAAAACTGAGTTTTTGTGGGTCACGGGCATGATCTTTAATGGGTCACGGCCATGACCCTAAAATTTTTTCAAAAATGGCGGTTGAAAGTTTAACATGGAATTCTAATGGGCCATGGGCATGATCTCTAATGGGTTACGGGTATAACTACTCAATTTTTTCAAAGAGCCAAAATTTTCTCTTTTCTTCCTTTTGCTCTAACTCCATTGGTTCCCAACTTTAATTTTTAATAACTGTCACCTAGAAAATGAGCAAAAATAATCCATATCAAAAGAATTCTAATAAAAATAAGAAACAAACTAAAAATTGAAGAACTTGACTAAAAATTATTAGAATACAAGATAAAATTATAATTAAATATAATATAAAATAACACTATATCATTAGCCACACCCAGTAAATAATTAAATACCATAAAATAAGCTAATAAGTGAAATACAATGCAATTAGGCTATTTTATTGATTACTGTTCGTAAATTAAGGAGCTTAAAAGGAAATCATATAAAAGGCAAATAAAAACCAAATAGAATAATTTGAAAGTAATCGATGAGTTATTACTTTCTTATTATTTGTTACTCTTTAATTGTTTTGTTTTCAAATCAGTTTTGAATTAAATGGAGAATGATAATAAAGAGATCAAGGAATGGGTATAAAGATGAAAATAGGTCATTTTAGAGAATTAATTGATGGTTTAAAGAAAAAGTCTAAACTAAAAACACTTAAAAAAATTGAAAGAATATGGTGCCATATGTGCGCTTGAAAAAGAAAAGTGTCATATGTCATTTATAAAGGAATTCTATCATGCTTTTTATATATATTAAAGTTAAGATTTTAAATTTTAATAACATATTTTTATAATTTTTATTCAATATATTATTATTTTTTATTTTTTCTTAATTTTTTTTTTTTTGCATTTTCAATGGGCTGGCTAGCCTAGTCCATGAGCCAATTTCTTTTACCTATTTGTTAGAGCCTGCCCAAAAGTCGGGTTTAGTTAAGAGTAATAG
This sequence comes from Hura crepitans, assembly GCA_948208565.1. Classification (NCBI taxonomy): domain Eukaryota; kingdom Viridiplantae; phylum Streptophyta; class Magnoliopsida; order Malpighiales; family Euphorbiaceae; genus Hura; species Hura crepitans. The sequence goes on along the minus strand of CANXYI011376390.1, from coordinate 267 downwards.
ATGAAATTAACCAATAAATTAATGATTTTAATTAATTGCTATTTTGATTTAATTTTTGCAATTCAATTAATTAACAAAAATTATTATATGATGATTTTAAAAAAATAAAAGTTTTATACAAATATAGAAAAATTATACGATTTATAAAGCTTAGTTTAAATATTGAAGGTACTGAAGAATAAAAAATATAAATTAAAGGGATATTTGGTTTAACTTTGTAGGATAACTTTTAACTTTTTCAATTCAACAGTTGTGTCAGAAGTATTT
>CANXYI011376386.1:0-10869 GCA_948208565.1 Hura crepitans | reverse complement strand
CATTATGACTTAGTTGTGAGATAATTTCATGGATAATCTATTCAATGTTGGTGATTATAATTCATAGTAGTGATGCAAGTATATTGGACTTGAGATTAAGATTATCTTTGATACTAAATGTTATGCTTTGATTCCATTACTTATGCTCTATCATCAGGTGTTTATAGGGTGGTAATTGGGTATAGCTTGAGATATTTGAAAGTATTTCAGTGATTAATAAAGTATTTATCATTCCTAATAGAGGGCGAGTATATCTCAAGGCCTTTTATTAGAAGTCTTTATGGGAGTTTTTGGCTAGAGTAGTGTAGTATTTCATGGATGCAATGAATGAATAAGATTATGGAAATAAGAACTAATGTATTTGGACTACATGTAACTAATTAGTCTAATGGAAGTTGACACAATTTATATTCTGAATGGAATGAGATATAGTATGATGAAAGAGTTTATTGTACATTAACTGTGTATCATGATACTTTTCTAAAAGCCAATCGTGATCTATTCAACATGGACCTATATATTAGAGAATCAATAGTGATGATTCGGAGATATTGAATTCATTAAGAAAAAATCCTAATTGCATTAGGACTTTGAATCCTAGTTAGAGTAGAATTCCTAGTATGAAGAGAATTGGGACTTCTAACCTAGGTAAGATTAAAAAATTCATAGATTATTCACACATAAAAAAGTTTGAGTTTAGGAGGAATTCTAATCCAAGTAAGATTTATAGGAATACTAGTTTTAATACAAGTAGGATTAGGATGATTGATCATGTTTAGTTGTCAACATGTTTGGAGACCTAATAGGTCATGCATAAAAGGGTTGAGAAGTTAATATAAAATAACATATTGAAAAGTTATATAAGATATTATATGGACTGGAAATAAGGATTTAAAAGGCAAATAGGCTAAATGCACATTAGGCCTAGCATGCGTATAAGAGTAAAAGACTTGATTAGGCCTTGGGCTAGGCCTTATTTTATAAGAATAAACAAAATTGAGGTTATAAATACCTCATAAAGGTCAATCTTAAAAGGAAAGATGTGTGATACATAACATACGTTTTAAACCCTAGGAAATTTGACTTCTTTCTTCCTCTTTTAGAAAATTGATGATCTTATTGGCATATTGGACTTTGGTTTCATGCTATATCTTAAATTAAAGAGGTTAGTTTAGGCTTTTAATTTCCTCATCCTTACATGGATATTGTTAGAGGCAATCCTATATTTGGATTATTGTGCTTAGTAACAAACCAACATAAAGACTAGAGAATGGAGCAAGAATAAAAAAGTATAAGTATAATTTTAATTTCTTTTATGATTTTTTGATTCGAATTGATTCTATATAGGATATCATTATTAGTATTTAAAATTTTACATTTTCACGGTGTTATTTTGATTGAAACCCACTAATTCATCACTAGATTTTCCAATTTTATTGAAAGAAAATAATTAGATGGGTTGTAAAGCAAGAGTTTAGAGATTAATTTCATATTATTATACATGAAAAGTGCTAAAAATGTGACTGAAATATTTTAACACTTTTTCAAAAAGAAAAGAAAGAAATATTTTAATGCATGTTATTTAGTGAATCGATAAAGTAGTAAAGAAGAATTTAACACTCTAACTTGTTATACACTAAGAAATCATGAAGTTTGGCATAAATGAAATATTAAATTCACTTTTGATAAATTAAGGATTTTATTTGTCATGAAAAATTTTTAACCCAAAAAACTTTAAAGCCCTTTTTTTAATTAAAATTTCAACAAAAATAGTGAGGAATACATATATGATAAACATAAAAATCATGTAAGTTGTAATGATTGAACAAACATATAAAACCTTCTCAACATAAATACAAATCTCAAAACCCTTTCATAATTTATAAGTGTAAAAACATAACAGATTAAATCTATTGAATTTGGTCTAAAACTTCATTTAATGCCGTATTCAAGCCAAGATGCCCAATACTACAAATATTTACCCCCACATTTCATAATAAGTCATACAAATAAGATGCAACTAGTCAAAATGAAATTACATTAGTTAATGAAAACAGTGAGGAATGCATATATATACAATCTCTTATATAAATGATCCAGTTACATTGATTGCTTTGGTCGAACATTTGAAGTACAAATGGTTTTAAGAGATAAACTCATGAGTCAAAAAAGGAAGTCATTAAGATTTAGATAGGTCAAATTTGACCCATTAGTGTTGCTATTCTAGATCTTACTACCTATTTTAAATCAAGATGTTACACTTTTTTGGGTATTGGTAGCCCATAGTATCATAAATCAACCTTGCGATAAATTAAGTAAAAAATTAGAATGATTCTAGTTATAGTTTTGCCAACAACAATTGAGAAATTAGAGTTTCTAAGCTTTAGTGCTGGAGTTAGGATTTGACATTATGAGGGAGAGTGGGGATTTTACTAGCTTTTAAATAAAGTGGAAATGCTTGATTTTAATTTTTTTAATAGGTAAATTACCTCTCTCCTCTAGAATAGGACTTCAACACTAATAATCTTTTAGTCTAACATAAGAAAATATAGCATGATTATGGAAAAGCCAACTTTGTTAGGCAAACCATTTCCTCGCTCTAGGTTGTTCTTGATCTCTAAAATACATTTACTAAAAGCTTGTTTAATATTCTTATTGAAATGCTCATTATGATTATTGATCGAGTCAATGTCATTTTCTTTATGGAACTTCCTTTTTCAACTAAATGACTTGCATTTCTCCTTCTGATTCTTGAGTTCCTTACAATCCTATTAATCTTATCCTTAGAGATATTAGGTGCCTAAAATATTCAAACATAAAAAATCTTTCATATTCCTTAAATTTGTTTATCACAAGCATATTTGCTAGATTAATACCTTGCCATATTGAAGACTTGAGGCTTCTTAGAACTTAAGATCATAAGCTTTCATTTTGTTATATTCTTTTAGGTCAACCTATACGTTTTTTGTTTTGTTTATATGCATTGGACATTATCTTTTGATTAAAAAATGAAAGTATATATATTAATTTCATCCTTGGGCTCATAATCACATGACCAACATAACCAATAATAACATTATTTTATGTGAGCAAATTCTCAATCCATAAGAATGCAAATGTCAAAATACATCAACATACACATGCTCCCTTTTTCAATGATCTCAAGAAATGCATGCATACAAAAGCAGTAAAAATAGGCATAAACATGTAGATGATTATTGTATTGGATAGATAAAACAACCATATGTATATGACATAACAATAAAAGAAACATAATAGTTAGGGTAAAAGTAATAACAAGATAACAAAGTAGAAACAAGCAAATATTTGAATACACCATCCTAACCGTAAAGTGCAAGATCTTTTTCCCACTTCTTATATTTTGCCTCTACTATCTTTTGTGTGTCAAGCATATATGCTTTTGTCATATCCAAGCCGTTTGTTTTTAAAAGTTTTCCTATTTTTTTCTTATTGTCCTCTAGCCATTTTTGTTTAAATACACCCCTTAATTCTATAGAGTTTCCATTTTTTTCCTTTTAGCTATCATTGTTGAATGATTGGCTTTTCTTTCCTCATTTTGCATTAAGCCACATCTATAGTTACTTTAAAAACCAACTCCATAGCCATAATAAAGAGAACAAAATGGAAGGGTTTCGTATTCATGTCTAGTCAATGAAATAAAAATGCATCCATCACATAAAATTTGAATGAAAATTACCATATTTAGCCTCAATTCAAACAATTTTTTTGCTTTTTAGTAAGCTAGGTAACATTTTCCACATTTTGGGTATTATCATTGTCATCCTTGTTTGGATGTGCTTTAAAATCTTGGCTATCATTATTCTACAAATCTTGCTTAGAGGGCAAAATAGACTGACCATATCCACCTTTATCTTGTGCAACTTCTTTTGAGTAAAAGAGATATATCATTCAAGTATACGAGTAAATATTGACTAATAATTCTTGTACCGACAAAAATAAAAATCACATAAATTATGAAAGTAAGATTCTCAAGAAAACATTAAGTTCAAAGTTTAAATCATAAAAATCATTACAACGATAAAAGGGGTGAAAGGCAAAGACTACGTATAAGCATTCATATTATGTTCACATGTCCTTATTTATATCAATGGAACATTATTAGGGGTGAAAAGTGCATTAAAATGCTAAAGGGTAGAAGCCTAGATGTAATGCACAAGAACACCTAACAGAGGTGACATTTGGAGGAAATTTCTTGAAAAGTATTTAGTGCTTATTTGGCCAACTCTCTATCATCTTTCTTTGGCTGAGTGGAATGTATTTCCATAACACTCATAGAAAAGAGAAATTAGAAAAGTAGAAAAGCAAAATTGAGGTGCCCAAGCCTCAAAGTAAGACACTTAAGCTTATATAATAAAAAATAATTAACCATAACATAAATTTAGAATTAATATTTCTTAATTTCAAAAACAATTATGCTAAAAAGACTCATATTTAAAATTCTACTACCACTAAGTTGTAATAATTCCTTAAGCAACCATAAGGCTTGCTTACTAGAGATACCTTGACTGTGGTGCTCAGGCCAGATTGGAACGGGCCTCCACTTAAGGCATGTTCCAAATTCGTCATCAGAATAGGAGCTTAAGTGTTGCCCTACAAGGCGGTTTACCTAGTGGTGAGTGTGAGTCGCTAGCTGGGTGGTTAGTTTAGAAAGTAAAATAAAGATATTTCAGGATTGGGAATTTCCTTTTATTCATGCCCATCACATAATGCCAATTTTTATCTCAATGGTTCTAATTTTATCAATCCCTAAACACATGGTTATTGTGATTAAAATAAATAAACACATTTGCATAACAAAAAGTGGTTTAAATTAAAAGCAAATAAAGTATCATACATCAAAACAATAAATCCAACATACATGAAGCGAGTTAATTCATTAAATTAAGGACATTGGTCCAAAATCATTTTATTAGATAAAAGGAACATTAGTTCCAAAAATAATTTATTAAAAATGTTCATTTTATTTATTAAAATAATTTTCTAGGGAATTATGGAACTTTGTTTCCAATGCCATTTTATTATCAAAACATTTTATCTTATTCAAAATAACCATTTTAGTTATTGGAACATTGGTTTCCAAAAAAAATCATTTTATTTAAGCTATGTTTTAATTAAAATCACCATTTTTACATAAAACTTTATTCTTTTAATTTAAATAATTTTTAGGTAAGAGGATTTTGTTCCTAAAATACGTTGATTAAAATATTTATTAATTAAAATACCTTATTTTTGTCAAATTAAAATGATTTTGGGTATTTGGGACTTTGGTTCTAAAATATTTTATTTTTATGTAATTAGTCCTTATTTTATATAAAACATTTTATTATGACTTTAATTTTTTTAATCAGACCAAAAATCATTTTGATTTACCTATTACAACATACATAAAATTATACAGGGAAATATTTAGAATATTTACAATTAAAAACCTACTACAACAGATCTAAAAAGCTAATAAAAAATTAATTACAAACCATATATATGTAACATAAAAACATATCAGTTTGAATAGAGCCAAGTCTATGTAGACTGCAAGGACACCTTAACCAAGTCCTCACAAACCTTATGAGCATCTAGTACAAGTCCATGCAGACATCTTCCTTCACAGAAATCAACACGTGTTCAAACTCAAGAACAAAAAGGTTAGAATAATAACATAGGATCTATAAGGACTTTATTACACGCATTAACATAAGAAAATCACACACATAAAATATAAAGAAACGTAAAATTGCAAGAACCAAAATCTTAGTCGAAGGAGGTTTATGCAGGATAGAGCTTGATCACAGAATGCTAAGAAGCAATCGCGATGAAATTTTTAAATATAGGTCCTTATGGACTAGATAAGATAGGATGACATTAGAAAAATAAGGTCCACATGGATATAATTCTTTATTGGAGAAGGTCCGTTTGGACTACATCAACATTACAGACATGCAGCGGAGTAAATGTAACCATATTAGGAGTCACCTAAGAATATTAATTTGTATGGACCTCAAAAATAGAATGCATGTATGATAATAGGTCTACACGAACATTAACCTCTACTTGCAGAGGTTCGTGGGACATAGACATAGATACAAAATGTTGAAAAAAATGAAAGTAGAGGTAGCTATCCCATAAACAAATAATAAAAAAAAGAATATGAAAATGAAAGATAAATACACAAAAACAAAAGCATTAACACACATTAATAAATGAATAAATTAAAGAACAAATAGATGAAATAAATATAAAAAAAATCTCCTCTCTCTAGAGTAGACCCATCAAAATGTATATTTTAAAACTCTATTTTCATGGAGGATCATAGATCTAAAAAAAGATTTAAATAAAAGAGGAACAGAGCACCAATGTCAGAGTAGGTCCATATGAACCACATAAAATGTGATATTTAAAGACATATGTCTGCATGGATCTAATTCCTCATAAAAGGAGGTTTGCATGGACCACACATTGATCACAAAATGCTAAAATGTGACTTATTAAAATGAATCAAACAAATGAAAAAAAGGTAAAGATCTCCTATCTCTAATAGAGTAGACCCTTCAAAGTGGGTATTTTAAGTCTCTATTTTCATAGAGGATCATAGATCTTAAGAAAAGAAAGAGAAGAAAACTAAAAAACTAAAAATGAAAATCAAGCAATCAAAGAAAATAAATCAAAATGAAGGTTAAATGAATGAAGCAGAGTCCTTTATAAGGGTTTCTTTAGGATTTTTACCTTGAATGTAAAGTTTCTTCAAGTTATACAGGGTTGGGTCACTTCAGAGCCAAGCAAAAATAGCGGTTTTAAGCTTATTGAATCTTTGTTAATGGAGGATTAGGGTTTTAGTGTAGTTTTTTTAGTGAGGGAGAAGAAAATGAGAGGAGAGAGATGTAAATGTCTTTTTTCCAAAATCCTCCCCCTTTCCACAAATAATGTTATCCTTTTAGAGTCCTTATAAAATAATTCATGGGCCCCTAGAGAATGCATTTCCAACCATTTGGAAGGTGGTTCCATGGTCACTTATGAAGTTTAGGTCCACATGAACTTTAAATGTAAAGGTCCACTTGGATTGAGTTAAGGTCCACATAGACTTATATCCTTATAGGAGGAGGTCCAGACAGATATTGGTGACATATTTGTTAACAAGGTCCATGCAGACTTTAACCCTTTGAAAAAAGTATGCATGGATATTATGTGATGTCAACTAGGCATCTTCTTTAGAGTCTTTTTAAAGGTGTTTTTAGGTTCCATTTTTAGTGTTTTGAAGATGTTTTACTTGGTTTACTAGCTTTCTCTTACATCTCTTGAGAAGTATCTGACATTTGGAAGTCTCATCATTAGAAACCCTTTAAACTAGAAAGAGTCTCAAGTCCTTGTGTCTATGTTGCCCTCATTTTGATGGCGCTTGAAAATTGTGCACATCAAGTTGCATCAAAGTTTATAATAAAGGAAAAGACATGTACCTGTACCTTAAAGTTGGTACTGAGAGCTCCTTTTACTTGGTAGGTATGAGTTTTAACCCTTTCTAAGACCAAGCACTCCTTCTTGCTAGGTAGGTATTATTGAGATGGTCATGTCTTAAGGTGGATGTGGATCTATTATGCCTTAAGGTAGATGTGAGAATGATATGAATTATAAGCTGTAACCCTCTCTAAGAGTGAGAACTCATCTTGCTAGGTAGGTGTGACTTTTATTGGCTTTGATGATGTCAGACATCATGAACCATTGCATTTGACCGAATTAGATAGGCCAAGCAATTGCATCTAAGAGCTTGAGGAGAGTCAAAAAAGGCGAACCATTATATTCGACCGAATTATATAATGCGAGCCATTGTATCTGATAGCTTAAGAAGAGTTAGACAAGGCAAGCCATTGCATCCAATTGAATTAGACAGGGTGAGTCACTGCATTTGATAGCTTGAGAAGAGTCAGATAGGGTAAGCCATTACATTTGACCAAATCAGATAAGGCGAGCCATTGTATTTGATATCTTAAAAAGAGTCAAATGGGGCGATCCATTGCATTTAACCAAATCAGATAGGGTAAGCCACTAGATCTGATAGCTTGAGAAGAGCCAGACAAGGTGAGCCATTGCATTTGACCTAATCAGACAGGGCAAGCCATTGCATTTGACCAAATTAGATAGCACGAGCCATTACATTTGATAGCTTAAGATGAGTCAAATAGGGTGAGCCATTGCATCTGACTAAATCAGATAGGGTAAGCTATTACATCCAACTGAATTAGACAAGTAAGCCATTAAATTTGATAGCTTGAGAAAAGTCAAATAGGTTGAGCCATTACATATGATTGAATCAGACAAGGTGAGCAATTGCATTTGATATCTTAAAAAAGTTAGACATGGTGAGCTATTGCATCTGATCGAATTAGTTAGGGTGAGCCATTGCATTTGATAGCTTAAAAAGAGTTAGACAAGGTGAGCCATTGCATTCGACTGAATTAAACAAGGTGAGCCGTTGCATTTGATGGATAATTTTTTACTAAATCTGGTTTACTTTGATAGGGTGTCTTCAGCTTATTGCACCTCTAGACAGTGTTTAAGCTTATAGCCCCTCTTGGTAGTGTCTTTAAATGTGAGCTTATAGGCATTGTTTTGAGCTTATGGCCCCTCTAGTCAGTGTTTGAGCTTATGGCCCCTCGAGAAAGTGTCTTGAGCTTGAGTTTATGGCCCTTCTGGGCAATGTATTGATCTTATGGCCCTTCAAAGTAGTGCCTTGAGCTTATGGCTTCTCTAAGTAATGTCTTCAGCTTATGGCCCCTTTAGGCAATGATATTAGGTTTAAGCCTATAGCCCCTCTAGGTAGTGCCTTAAGTTTGTTGTGTGAGTTTTAACCCTCTCCAGGATCAAGCACTCCTCTTGCTAGGTCTATATTGAGATGATAGTCATGCTTTGAGGCAAATATTGATAGGTAGTCATGCCTTAAGGCGATATAGATTGGTCATACCTTAAGGTGGATTCGGATTGGTCATGCCTTAAGGTAGATTTGAGATGGTCATGCCTTAAAGCAGATATGTGATGGTAGAGCACTAAAATTAACACCCTTAACTATTCCAAGATGTACCCAAAAAAGATTATACCAAATAAGAAATCTCATGTTAAGAAAATGTATGTTTTTAGAAAGCTTAAAATTACAACTATCCTAAAAGTGAGCCGAAAAATTTGTCTAAAGAAAGGATGCTATGACACATACATACAACTAACCTTGTTTTACTATGAGATAATACAAGAAAATGGAATAGGATTTTTTTTAGGTCTTAAAGCTAGTAAGCTTGTCACTGAAGGGAGAGTCAATGCATTATATAGCAAAAAGCTAGTAAGTTTACCCCCTGCATTGGCTTTTGAAGTGCAAAATTATTGCTATTTTTTATAAAAGCAAAGTTTATTATTGGTGTATTATATCACTTAAGGAGTGAGTAGGTACCTATTAATTTTTGTAGTGTTTGTATTGCTTTGTATTCTGATAATTACCCCAAGGATTGCATGAGTCGCTTACTTCTTCAGGTTGATTGAGGTCTTGAAATTTGCTGCAATAGTCATTAAGGCATAAGTCAATAAACTTGGTGCTAAAAAGAGGCAATGCATTGGATAACAAAGAACTAGTAAGCTTGCACTTTATAATTATTCTCGCCGAAGTGCAAAATTCTCATCATTTTCTGCAGATGTAAAGTTTATTGTTAGCATTTTATATCATGCAAAAGGGTGAATGTATTCCTTCTGATGTGTTTATAGCTTATCTAATATATCTATAATGTTCTATAATTTGATAATCACCCTAAGAATTATAGGGAAAAGCTGGCCTCTAGTACCTTTTCTAAAAGAGTGGTTTCTGCTCAGATATCTTAATCAAAAGTGTTATGTGTTTGCTAAGGATAGATGTCCCCTTATCTTAAGTTAAAAGGTCAGAGATATGATTATACTTAAACAACATAAACATTTATTTAGTATGTATGCATGTGATGCATGATATCAATGTCTTTGATTAGTTATCAGCATTGAAAATGTTCCAATCAATGTTGATTTGAAAAAATCTGAGAAGCAATTAAGGCAGCTCTAATAATGATAGGAATAGTAAAGTGCCGAGAAGATTGTCAGCTTTGTCTCCCTTATTCATCCAAGTTAGTTAAGGTATGTTGAGAATTGGGGAAAAAGATTTAGTTTTTTGTTATGATTAGCTATAGTGTTCAACCACATTCTTTCTCACATTATCACAGGCTTGCTAAGGTATTATCATGTATCATGTGTCTGTTTTATGTGTGCTGTTGTTGTTCTCTTTTTTTATTGGTCCTAAAGTTTGCTTAGAGAACTCGAAGGTTTCCCCCTAGCAAACTACCCTAACTTTTGCCTAATATGCCCTTGCGAGTTTTTACATTAGCATGATTTTTTTTATTGGTCTTAATTTTTTCCTAGAGAGCTTAAAGGTTTTTCCCCTAGTGGACCACCGTAACTTTTGCTTGATGTATCCTTGTGAGTTTTCACATCGATAGGCTCTTTTTTTTTTATTTAGGTATATCAAATTGTAACTTCATATTGACATTACAACATACAATGAACTTACAATGGAAGCTGTAACCCATCTGGTATTCTCTTGTATAGATTACCCTCATGGTAGATAAACTATCTTGCTAATTTTCTCAGCACCACCCTATCTGTATTAAAAGCATTTTTAGGATAAATTTGAGCTTCCAAATATTGTTGTATGTTAATGTGACACCCCTTACTCGAGTGATCATCAGATTTAAATAAAAAGCAGCACATAAATCGATAATCAAACTACTCTTATGGAAAACCATTATAAAATTAAAAATTTATTATTTAAGATTG
>CANXYI011376309.1:0-11324 GCA_948208565.1 Hura crepitans | reverse complement strand
GTATGAATGAGATCATAGGACATTTTGGGAATAAAGATAAAAATATTACAGCTAACATGTTCAGGGTTAAATTAGATATACTTAATTAAGATCACAAGTTTCAACTCAAACCTAGATGAGATAAAAGATAGTGAAATGAGTTTATTGCATGGTAACTGTATGTGGAAGAATTTAGTCAAACCACTTAACTTTTCGACACTTGAATAGTCATGATTAGAGGTGTACACGATTCGGTCCAATTCAGGTATTAGAAATTCTCCAGTATTATATTGAAAAGTCATATATTTTTAAATTAAAGTCTTGTAATCGTATTGTATTTTACCAAAATTTTGAAATAGTTCAGTTTGATTTTGCGGTTCTTTTAGTTGGATTTAAATAATTCGAATACAATATAATATTTCAGATAATTTTGTTCCTTTTATTAAAAAAATATCAACATTATCACTTATATAACTTAATTTTAAAAATAGCAAAATTTTAAAAATAACATTTTAATTCATAGTAAAATATAATATTTGACAATTAAAAATCTAAAGTATAAAAATAGAAAAATAAAACAAATTAATTCAACAACATTAAATAGAGTGAAGTAATTAATAACATCTTATATAAAACAAGCATTATTTTTTATAATAATATTACAAGGTACCTAATACTTTACTCGTATTCGAAATAATCCAAATTGATATAATATAGATCTATAATCGATTTTCGATTACATTTTATTTTATTAATGGCAACTTTAAAATTTAGAATTCATTTTTCAATAAACTATTCTCTGGACAAATTTTAATTGAATATTAATTAGACATGCTAAACAAGTCAGGTCGAGTGGGTTTGAGCAAGGTCAATATTGAGTCGCGTCATTTACAGGTCATTATCGGATCGGGTCACTTCGAATTCGAGTCTAGTCGTTAGGTCAAATTTATTTTTCATAGAATCAAATTAATTGATTTTTAAATTATTAGATTAAATTTTAGTTTCATATTAACTTTTTTTGAATATCAATATATTTCAACTATTTTTAAATATTAATAACTTGTAAAAATTTTAAAAAATAATTTATTCTTTTAAAAATATTATTTTCTTAAAAACTACGGACAAGTTGTATTATTATTAAAAATTAAAATTGACAAAAAAAAAGAAAAATAAAAATAAAAAAGAAAAGAAGTCCGTATGAGATTAATGAAAATTAAGATAAAACAAAGGCATTTAATACTCGAATTCGGCCTAGCCTCCTAAGTTATTTTTTATTTTTATTTTACTTAATATTTTAATACAAATTTATACAGTATAATTTTATAATTTTCATCTAATTTTATATTTTTTTATGTTATGTTATATTTACTTTTATGTATAATTATTTTTATTGGTATATTAGACAATTCTAAATTTTAATTACTTATTTTTATATTTTTTATTCAATAAAATATTATTTTTAACTTTTATTAATTTTTGATACTCAATGGGCTAGCCTAATTTGATTTACAAACCAATTATTTATTTTATCTTATCTATCCAAACCCTCTCAATACATAAGTTTACTTTATATATAAAAAAATAACATTGATAAATTTACTTTTTTTTTCAAAAAATTAATTTAATCCTAATGATGAAATAATCAAAAATATTTTTTTTAAAAAAGGATCATTTTGAATTGTCACATGACCCCATTTATTATGGTCAGTTTAGATTTCAGGTCAGGCAGATCTAACCCTAAATTTTTTGGGTTAAGTTCAAGTTTGGGTCAATTTTTCGAAGGGTTTCGAGTCGTACTTCGGGTTAAAATTAGAAATTGATAGTCTAATATGAATATATTATAACTTTATTATTATATTAATAAAATCATTTTCAAAACTTAATTATTCACTTATTATAATTTAATTTAAAATTATTTATCTTCTTATAATTAAAATATTATTTTATAAAAAACCTTTAATTTGTTATATAGCTTAAACAATATTATAAATAAACTCATATCCAATTATAAAATGTTTAATTTGATAATTAATTAATTTATTATTTTACAATTTAAATATTATATTTTGCATAAGCATTTAACAAAAATAAGATTATATTATTTTTTTGACATTATTATTTTTAAGTAATTAAATAAATAATGATTAACTCGCATCAACATTTAATAAAAAAATTTAAAATTTTTATTCATTTATTATTATGATTGTTTCAAAATAATTATTATAAATTATAAAATATTAATTAATATCATAAATTATTAATTTTTAATGATTAAAATATCATTTCATTATTAAATAACTAAGAAAATCATTATTAATCAATTTCATATATATATATATGTGTGTGTGTATTACTTATAAAAGTACGGCGTTAGGGATAAATTTTTTTGTCCTAAAATATCTTTATTAATATATTTAATTATCATTAAAAATTTATTTTTATTTGAATAATTAATGCTTATTATATTTAGTAAAATTGTTTAGCAAATAAATTATATGCATATTTAGATTATCAACTTTATTTAATATATTATTTGTATTTATATTTTAAATAGAAAATTCTCTACATAAATACTATTTTATAAATTTATTTTTTGTCAAATTATATCCATTTTTTTGCTATTAGAAAATAAAATAAGTGTATTTTTTAATTAAAGGAATATTACTATTTTACATATTTTTTTATTCTTTTTTGCTATCATCATGTTAGTAAAATTTTAATAAAATTTTCATAACATTAACTTTAACTTTCATTTTAATAAACGTATAGAAAATTTGTAAAATTTTTCATTAAATAAATAATTTAATTAGTATTAAAATAATAAAAGATTTAATTTATTTAGCTTTTAACGTATTTTTTTGTGCAAAAATATTTTATTAGGATAATGTTAATACTTGTATCTTCCTCCAATGAGTTTGATTATTTTATCGTTATTATCATATAATTGTTCTATGTATAAGCATATTTTTTATTAAATATATAAGAAAATAAGTAAAACTCAAAAAATTGCTTATAATTTGATTTTTTTAAAAAAGAGAAACTCAGACTATAAATCTTGCTAATGAAAAATAATATATGCATTGAAAATTAATTGGTATTAATTAGTATTTGATAATAGCTGCGATAAAAAGTCAAAGTATGTAATCATGCAAATTTTAAATTTATTATACGTATAATTGAAATTGTATATTTTTACTGATTGAAAAATAATGTATGCATTGAAAATTAATATTAGAAAATATTTTAAAGGAGACAATAAAGCACTTATGAAAAATAAATAGTTGAACAAAATTGTTAAATTATTTATAAAAAATTGTATAAAAAACTAATTTTATCATAATAAAATTCAATGAAGTTAGTTAAAAAATATATTATATTATTACATCTAATAAATTAATTACATTAGTTAATCACATTTTATAAGAGTATATATAATTAAAAATATTAAATACATAGCAATTGAAATAACCAAATTATATATATAATTTTTTACAAAAAAATTATCATATGTAAAATTAAATTTAATGCAGTTAAAAAGATATTAATAAAGAATATTAATGTGTACAATTGATAACAGTTAATATCTTTATAACTTTACATCACAAAAACATGTCAAAATGATTATAAAAAAATATATTTAAATTTAATTAACCACATATTATAAAAAGCATATATATTAAACTTAATTAAAAGTATTGTGCACGTGGGATGCACTTTTACTAGTGTATATATATGTGTGCGCGTCAACGATCCAATTTAGTTCGATTTTAGTAAAAAAGTCAATGGTATAGTTCGATTTTTTGTTCTTTTTCTTAGCACTTCAATTCAATTCTAGAAGATGTAAGATCCGTGTACACCCCTAATTATGATGGCTAGATGCCTCTCATGACTTGTACACATGTGAATTATTAATTGAGAATTAACTATGATTTAATGAGATCATAAAAATCCTACTTGAAGTAGGATTCTAATTCACTGTGTACTACTAATGTCTTAGAAGTCCATATGGTCACACACGTAAGGAATTTAAAATGAAGTTTAATTAATTAAATATTTAATGACATAAAATGCCATTGAATATTGGAGAAATGTAAAAAAAAGATTAAAATTGGGTTTGAAGTCCAATTAAATCTATCTAGCATAAAACTAGGGTTGTATACATTAGGGCTTTAGAGGCCCAATTGGGGTTTTATTTTAATATAATTTTTTTCCAGCCTTTTAATGGTTAAAAAGCTCTTAAATTAGGTCTAAAGATGATTAAAATTGGGGCCTAAAATGGCCTTAAGTGGCTGCTTGATATAGAGCCAAAACTGTAACATCCAAAAAGGGAAAGTATTACATTAGAGAGCTAATTGATTTAATTAATCACATAGAAGGGTTTAATTGCAAAACTTATTATTATAAGGGATTAAAGAGGAATAAGGGCTAATGTCCATTTAAACATAAAAGACTAGAATCTTCTTGATTGGATTAAGGTAGCAGGTAACCAATTAAAAGTAAAAAGGAATAGGGGCTAGAAATTTAAGAAAAATGAAGATAGATTCATGTTTAAGGGATTGAAATTTCTTCTCATTCGTGTAGATTGTCTAATTTAATTGAAAGAAGTAGGGAATTGGACCATGAGAACTAGCTATGGTTGAAAGGAGTGCAGTAGTGAGGAACGAAAAAGGAATTATAAGCTTGAGAGGTAAGTATGTAATGCGAAAATGTTTAATTAAACTGAAATTAGTAATCTTTAATGCTCGTAAGGGTAAGTAGCACTGGTACTCTGGTTGAAAGGTGCAAATAAAATGAATAAGAAAGGAGGATGAAGAGTAAATGGCATGAATTTGATGGACCAATATTTCTACTTTGCTGCAAATAACAAGTATGGGCTCTCATTTTTATTACTTGGAATTAATTGAGGGTAAATTGAATTAGGTTCTTGTGTAAAAAAATTTAAAGTGCATGGGATCGGGGTAGTGTGAGAGGACAAAGTGAATATATGTTAAGAGGACAATGGTTAATGGAGTTAATAGATATTAGGTATGGTTTATGCCATTGCTGGGTTAGGGAATCATTGAGAGGGACTATAGTGGTTTTAGACACTTAAGGAAGGGTTATGTGTAGTTTTGGGTAGGCCATGATGTCTAAAAATGTTGCACCATTGAGTAAGTACCATATACAGAAGGTTCTATAGGATAAAATGTCGTTAGCAGATGTCAGCCTAATAGGATTAGTTCGGACAGAGGGTAAGTGAGAATAAATTGACGTTAGAGGGGTGATTGCTGGAGGTTAATGAGTTTTAGAATTGCTAGATGTTGTAAGAGAGGAAATGCATCTATGAGGATTATTATAGATGATATTGCAGAAGACTTTTGCTATAGAAATTAAGGTTGTAGTTCCAAAAGGTTAGTGAAATGAAGGAATTTTAGTGGGGCTGTGGTTTTGTAATATGGTGCGGCTAGAATTTGTGTAGTGAATTATAAGGGAGAAAAGTTTGGATAGAAAGCTTCAGAAGAAAAAAGTTATAGAGGGTTAGGAATTGCAAATTTTAGCAACAGTAAGTTAAATGCAAAGTTGTTATCGAAAAGTAGAGAGAAAGGCCAAAATGGCTTAATTCAAGGGAATAGTTAAATGAGGCAAAACTAGATGATTGTAGAGGATATCAGGTCATATTATTATGAATATTGATGAATATATTAAGTCAATTCTATAAGTTATTATTTTGCATGTTTATGGATAGGTAATGAATGAAATTATTGGTTATATATCAAGTCAAAAAGAAGGGGCAAATCATTCTAAGGAGGAGTGGACTTCAAGCCTAAGTTAGAGAAAAAGAGGAGTCTCTAGAGTAAGTATTTCAACATCTCCTTATCTATAGTCTATAAATACTAAGGTAGATAGCTTCAATCAAGTCTTAAAAAGGTGTTCTATAGTCACCAATAAGGAACTTACATGCATTTAGGTAATTTTATACATAGCCATAGAGTAGTTGAGTTGAAACACTAGGTTACATACTAGATCAAAAATGTTATGAGTTTGAGTAATTATTGTATGCATTTGGCATTATGAAGTTACAAGTTAACTACATCTACATTAAATAATATGTTCATGTAAACAATAAATACACTTATATAGCTATGCATGATGAAATGTATTATAAATACACATGAGTAGACATAAACAATGGAGTGTGGAACATTTGGCATACACTAGCATGTCAATTATTTATAGACATCATGATGATTATGCATTTGATTGTAGGGGGAACATTAATCAGTATAAAATGTAATAGCAAATAACTATATATTCAAGCTTAGTGATAGGGCATTTTCTAGTTACTTATCAATCATGTAAATTAATACTCTTGAGTAGAAACACAATCATACTTTTAGAGTGATACGGATATACATGCCTAAACTTAAAGTATATGGGTTAGGATTGGTTGCTTGGGTAAAGATACATATTCATGTATGTATGTCATGAGTCTGTGAATATGTAGGCAGAATTTGATACGTTAATATCATTTCATTAAAATGTAAATTAAGTACGGATAACCTCATTAATATAAAAAATGACTTAGTCAGTATTGTTACAATTGAACTATGCATGATAGTGCAATTAGAACAGCATAAACATTCCTTTCAAGACAATTAGAACAATTCCTCATCATACTTGTAAATAACATTTGCTTATATGCAATTATCAGAGCCTAATTAATATCCTTTAGAGCTCAGGATAGGATAGACTTCACATACCAGGATAAGGATCGTAGTACCGCATGGCATTGATACGTTTTAGTTTAGTTATAGTATAAGACATGCCTTTTTTTTTTATCAACTTGGCATTAGATATGCCTTATTTATCAATTTGGCATTAGATATGCCTGTTATAGATTATTTAGCTGAGCCACAGCTTTATTAGATATGATGATGGCTCTACCCATATCATTTATCAATTTTACCCATTTATCCTTCCTAAGTAAGAGTTCTATTTGTATATTACCTATGGCTTGCTTTCAGGATAATTAGAAATAAATTTGTAAAATAGTACACATACATTCAACATATCTCATTAGGACATTTAGTTATACCTAGATTTATAATTGTGCACTATAACATCTAATAGTGAAATTTTAATTTAAGTGACCATGCTCATATGTTGCCTAATCAATTAATCCTAGATATTGTAAAATATTTTAGTGCCTATGCAAGAAGTAGTTGTATTAGTATAAAGTATTCAATTAGTATATTATGTAGCTTCTATAGTTCACCCATGCTATGCAAGCTTGACAGTTCTAAGTAAAATGATCTCTAAAGGTTATAGTTTATTGTGCACTATAAAATAGGTAAAAAGGAACCTTATAGGAATTTTAAATTCAGTTTACATATATGTAAACATGTTGATGAAATTGGATATTGCCATTTATGTTTTTACTTATGCAAGAATTAGATTTTATCAATACATAGTTGTTGGCTTGTAATGCCCCATATGTATGGCCTATAAGTGATAATAAAATAATTTTTTTATGTGTGCCTACATGAGAAAATAATATAAATATTTTTGGAATTTTAAAATAAATAAAGTTTTAGTAAAAATAATTAAAATTTGAATTTTTAAAAGTCATGCCTGTGATCTCTCTAAGCCAAAACATTGGTCTCTAGAAAAATTAGGGGTCACGGCCGTAACGCACAAAGGGGTCACGCCTGTGACCACTTTTCTTATAAGATATTGTGTTTTGTTTTTCTTTTTCAAAATTTAAAGAATATGGTAACCATTTTCCACTTGATTTCCACCATGACCTTGTACGATTTTTAAGACATAAAATATATGAAAATTTAGCCTACATTAGACATGATTTTTTAGTCCGAACTTGGATGCATGAGAAACGAATCGATATGCTAAATGTGACTTAAATGGACCTAAATTACCAAAATGATTACATGTTGTGATTAAATGAGATTTAATGAGCTATATTACAATATGGTGTGATGTGACTTAAGAAAAGGTATATATGTTATGTGAACAACCTTAAATTAGTTGAGCATATGACATAAGACTTATAAAGGCATAACATGTGATAAGGTTATGTCCCTTTTTATGCAACATGAGATATCTTGATAAAATTGAGAACAATGCAACATGATAAAACACTAAAAATAAATGTATAATTATTTGATAACTAATTTTGTGATGGAGGATGAGATTAATTGCATGATGAACTGGTAATAAATGAACTAGGCCTATGTATGGTTAGGCTAATGATAGCATTGGGATAGATTTTCATGCCGATAGGGTCTTATGTAGTAGTATTGTGTCTTCTGTGATGTGGCTTTTTAGAGCAGTTGTGGCTCTTCGAGGCAATATTGTCTCTTCAAAGTAATTGTGATATTGCGATAACAGCCGTGTAAGCTTAGCTTGGGCACTATGGATATATTATGAGCTTATAGGTTCTGTGATATGGTGGATACAATAGCGTAAACTCAATTTGAATATCGAACATATATGTGACACCCATTATCTAGTCTACTTGAGTCGAGGTGTACATTGGACTAATCTAAGCAAACTTAAATGAGATACTATGAGCCATCTAAATGTGACTAATATGAGCTTTTGTGTGTGAGATGAAAAATGAGATATGGAAT
Source organism: Hura crepitans (assembly GCA_948208565.1). Classification (NCBI taxonomy): domain Eukaryota; kingdom Viridiplantae; phylum Streptophyta; class Magnoliopsida; order Malpighiales; family Euphorbiaceae; genus Hura; species Hura crepitans. The sequence goes on along the minus strand of CANXYI011376309.1, from coordinate 2,718 downwards.
AAGCCAAGTGTGTAAAAACTATGATGCATGCTGTATGATGGGTATGTTATGAATTAAACATGTGTATGCATGATATTTATACAAGACCAAACCTACAGGTAAGTTTAGGCAAGATCATGCATGGTTGAATGTGATGTGTTGTTACAGTAACTAAAGATGTTGAGTTCTTTATCATATACCTAGTCTCTATTATTGCATTTGTATAGCATTTTAATGCATTTGGTGTGTGCTTCTTTTATTTTCTTGGTTTTTATTTTTCTTTATCTTCTCTTCTTGACCCTCTTTTTGGAATTTTGGTTGGAGCTTTGCTCTTCTAGTGGAATAATAAAGGTTAAGGATCCACTTAGGTTGGCTAAGAATATCTTAAAGCTCTAAAATATGGCTTTAATTGAAATTTTTAGCTTAGGAAGGAGGCCCATACCCTTGGCACATGATCTTTTTGCCTAATTCTAAACCATTCATGTTTATGCCATAACACCCTTCATATATTTCTTTCATAACCTTTTTCGCTTCTCTCTCTTCCAAATAACAAAGCTGAAGACCATCTAATTGCCTTTTGTACAAAATCCATTTATACTAATAAACTGAGTTGACAACTTTCTCAACACTATTTTATCTCTGTCTGTAGCTTTTTGAGAAAGAATTCTTTCTCTAGGTAATTCTGGATATCACAAAACCATAGTTTATCTTTTTCCTGTTCTACCTTTATTATCTGCTCTGTCTCGTAGCAAGGTTTTTCTAAACTAGAGATAAGTACTAGTTTCATGACTATTCCTTCTGGAATATCCCACATAGAGAACAAGGTGGCTAATGCATCTACTAGTTGATTCTTATCTCTAGAAACAAGGTGAAAGGTACACATCTCAAACTGTCTACTGATAGATCTCAAATGCTCTGTATAAGGCATTAATTTTTCCTCCCGAATTGTCCATTCTTCATTGGTCTGATACACTATCAAGGATAATTCTCTAAATACCTCAACTATTTTTGCACCAAGAGCTAATAATGCTTCGAGCCTAAATATGCAAGCTTTATACTCTGCCATGTTATTTGTAACCTTATACTTTAACTTTTTAGCTAACGGTAGCTTCTCTCCTTTAAAAGTTATCAGAATTACCCCTACTCTTGCTCCTTTATTATTTACTACTCCATTGAAGTACATCTGCCACCTTTGGACTATTATTAAGGTTAAACTCTCATCTGGGAATTTAAACTCCAACAATTCACCTTTTAATGGAAGACTGGTTAGGAATTCTGCAACTGCACACCCTTTTATGGTCTTTTGTGTTATGTACTAGATATCAAACTCTTGGAGCAAAAGAAGCCATTTACTCATTCTTTTTACCAAAGATGGAGCTGTCTGAAGATATCGTAGAGTATTGTGTTTTGATATTGCTTGTGCTGTATATGATTAGAAATAGTGCCTCAATTTCTTCGAAGCCTAAACTACTATTAAACAAATCTTTTCCACTTCCATGTACTTAGACTCATAAGGAAGAAACTTCTTACTCAGGTAGTAAATCACAAACTCAACCCCAAACTTGTCTTCTTGTGCTACCATAGCCCCTATTGAGCTTTCTTTAATAGACAAATAGAGAATTAACAGCTTTCCATGTCTTAGTGGTTGCAAAATAGGTGGATTTATTAGATATTTCTTAAATATGTCAAATGTCCTCTGACAATTATTGTTCCAATTGATTGGTTGATTCTTTTTTAGAAGCTTGAAAATGGGCCCATATATGGTATTGAGCTTGGCTATAAATCGGCTAATGTATTGTACTCTACCTAGAAATCCCTTTATCTGTTTTTCCTTTTTTAAAACTGGCATCTCTTTAATAGCTTTGGCTTTATGAAGATCCGCCTCAATCCCTCTCTGACTTACTATATACCCCGATAGCTTACCTAAAATTACTCTAAAGAAATACTTTTTTTGGGTTTAGACATAAATTGTACTTATCGATCCACTGAAAGAACTTTTCTAATGCTTTAAAATGCCCTTCCTTTGTAGTGGATTTGATCATCATGTCATCCACATAAACCTTCACTTTTTTGTGAATCGAGTCATCCAAAATTTTCATGGCCATCCTTTGATAAGTTACTCCAGCATTCTTCAACCCAAAAAGTGTGAGTCTATATTAGAAGTTTCCCCATTCAGTGATGAAAGTAGTTTTTATCTTGTTTTTTTTATCTTGTTCAAAATTTTATTGTAATCGGCATATTTATCAATAAAACTCTACATTTTATACATTGCTGCACTATTAACTAGAACATCTATGTGTGGTAATGGGAAGTCATCTTTTGGGTAGGCCTTATTCAGATACTTGTAATTTATACACATCCTAACCCTACTATCTTTCTTGGCAACAAGTACTATGTTGGCCAACCAGGTTAGACACTGTACTTCTTTCAAGAACTTGGCTTCGATTTTTTTGTGTACCTTCTCTTTTATGTTTTCTACCCATTTTAGCCTCAACTTCTACTTTACCAGTTTTGCTTTTGTGTATGTATAAATAGCATGTTCAACTATCTTTCTATCACCCTGAACATATCTTTGTAGGTCTAGGCAAAGACTGTTTCGTATTTTTTAGTATTCTCTCAAATTTTATCCTTTCTTTAAGAGTTATATCAGATGTAATTAAAATTTCTTTAGGGTTTTCATTGATATCAAGATTAAACGAGGTAGTATTGATTAAATTAATGTCAAACATGTTATGCGTG
>CANXYI011376242.1:0-10345 GCA_948208565.1 Hura crepitans | reverse complement strand
AAATAAAACTAGGTACAAATAAAGATAGAAATTTTATAACTAATAGGCAAAGCTTCGGGTTTTAATTACACATAGAATATGTCAAATAAACTATAATGAGTGATAGTGTACAAGTAATGTTTAGCATAATACATATTAATGAAATGTATAGATAAAAGGCCAACCCTGAAAAAAATAAAACCAAAACACAAGAATTAAAAAAAATAAAGTTAATAGTTAAAATAACTTAGCTTTGATAGGTATCTCCACCAATGATCATCATCAAGGAACATTAAGGATAGACACACTTCAAACCAAATAAAGATAGGAGATTAACGACAAAGAAAATACTTAAGGAATATAAAAGCAATAATGTCTAAAAATCTAAAAAGGTAATTTTCAATACAAAAAAAGGAGGATAAAAGGCTTAACTAGTAAGAACTAAAATCATGAATGAAGATTTCATAAGTTAAGATAGAGTTAGAACAAAAAAAAATTTAAACAAAGAATAAGATTTTGTAGTAGTAAATTTTGTAAATAAAATACTAATAAAGCTTAACTTGTAGTAATGTGTAGAAAATATAGATTGCTAAAACATGTTGAAAATCATGTCTTAAAAGTCAATCATAGATAAAAATACTAAAGTGCTAAATATTGCAGGTCATCTTTTTTATGTACTTAGAATAAGAATAGATTAAAATCTTCAAACACAATTAAAGATAAGCAATATCCTATAATTTAATTCTACCATATATCTTTCAACTAAGTCTCAAGATACACCCATGTAATTTTTTTAAAAAAAAAAAGGTTATTTGTTGCATGTACCAAACTTAAAAACAAAAGAACTCAAGCCATAATCTTAGGATAGCAAAAATGATCTTGATAGGCAATCTAAAAAAAATAAAGAAAGAGGTTTACTTGAGTGATAAAAATCTTAAGAAGAGTCAAAGTCATTTTAAATACGAAGGGCTTTAAAAGCTTTAGCTAAGACATAGCTATGAATTACTAAGCAGCAAAAAATTCTTAGAAACATAAAATATAATATAATATAAAAAAAATGAGAATATTAAGATTTCCATGTAAATAGAAACCAAAATACTAGAAACAAGATAATGGGATCTCAATCAACCTTACAAAACAAAAAAGAATTAAGTAAATTAAAAGTGAATAAATCACTCACCAAATAAGAAATACAAAATAAAAAAATTAAGATGCCCTAGAAATAAGATAAAACATTTATTGTACAAGAGCAATGAATTTTGAGAAGTCAAAACTTAGGGAGACCTTAAAAATTTTACTTGGAAGATATCTACAGAACTTAGGTTGTGCACACAAATATCTAATTAACCATAACCATACCAATATCATGTTTGCAACGCCCGAAATTTTTCGATAATTTAATTAGGGCCTCTGAACGGTGGATGGTGCTTTTAGGAACTCGAAGTGAGTTGAGGCTATAAGATGATAAAAATGATTAAAACATAACTATAAGTGAAATTTGGGACCAAATTGAAGTCATATAAGGGGTTAAAATAGGCTGTGAAGTTTGCTTACCGGTGTCTTGAGAATAGTGACCTAGTTAAAGTGGAACAAAAATATTTTAAAAATTGCTCAAAAAATTCTAAAAATAGCACAACTTGATGATAAAAAATTCTAATTAAGCCAATGGAATAGGTTTTGGAATTTTTTTAGATCAAAAAGTAATTAAACAGAATTAATTTATCATGCATTTACCCAAAAAATAATTTTTATTGGAGAAAATTTTTTATTTTTTAGGGATAATTAAAATACTAATTTTAATTATTTTTAGACCCATTGGCTAAATATTTAGAGATGAATTAGCCAAGATTAAATCCTAGCTATCCATTTTACACTTGGCACCATCCTAGTCATCCTTCCCATACATAAAAGTAGACTCTAGATGTCTCAAACTAGTATTTCTAGCCCTCTTTTCCCCCTCAAAGTCATGCACCTTTTTCTTTCTTGGAACCCTAGATTTCTTTTTCATCTTACCCATTAAAACTCTATCAAATTAACAACTTAATACATCAAAATTACCTCTGTGCTCCCCTCTCCCTAATTCAAGTGGAAGTTTATCTTTTGGAGGCTTAAGAAGTTAGATATTCAGGGGGTGTGAATAGTGATCAAGGTGAGCAAAAATGGTTATTTTTAGTTTTTAATATTTTTCTAAAGTGGGGTTTAAGATATATGAGGTGTTTATGGGTTTATATTTCTATTACATTGTATGTAGAATTTTTAAGAAATTTTCAAAAGAAATATATGTTACATTTGTAAGTAGAGGAGGAGAGGTGGTGAGAAGAGAAGGACAAGATTAAATTGTGATTTAAGGTCCATTTGGTGAGCAAAGTAAGTGAATTTAGTGATTCATACATTTAATTCATTATTTTGCATAAATTGTGTTACATATATGTGTATGGAAGTGCATTTTTACATTGCATAGTATATTGTTTGCTTGAGAGTTGATTTGTATTGATATTTACATAAATGATAAATCTTAGATGAGGTGAAAAATTGAAAGAAAATAAGGTGTATGGTGGTGGACTAATGATGGCTGAAACTTACATATAAGGAATTCAATGAAATTTAATTAGTAATAAATGATTGAATGTGCATATTTGAGCTAATTAAATTAATATAACATATTTTTAATGCTTGTATGGAAAAATATGGTTATTGCATGGAATATGATAAGTTAGCCAAATGGGTCATGGTAGGGTAGTAAAGACTTATCATTACTATATGACATATATATCTAAGTAAAATGTTTAAATAAAAGGACTAAACTTGTGTGATTAACAAAATTAAAAACCTAATCTTTAACTTGATTGACTAGAGCAATTATGCTCACTAGAAATAAGATAAGTTAGACTTGAAAAGAATACAAGATGTGGAACGAAGAGAAGTCAACATGAGTGGGGAAAAAAGAGAGAGAATTGGAGTAAAGGTGATGAATGTGAGACTTTGAAAATGAGTAAAAAGAGAGAAAAGAAAATAATAAATTGATACTTGAAAATTTAATTATATGGAAACTTGATAAATTGAATAGAAGAGGAATGACTTAATGGACATAAATTAAGAGCCATATTAGTTAGACGCCTACTAGATATGTTAACTAGTTAACTAAAGAGTAGTAACTGTTAGGACACCTCAGCATCACGAGAGGTCGATCCACGAGAATGGCCATAAGATGATATTGACTTTTTAATAATATTGAGTTAGTGTAGCCACCTTAAGGTCTATGAAGGGCCACTGCACAACTTATGAGATTTGATGGTAGGTGCAATTGCCTTAAGGTCCACGAAAGGCCACTACACATTTAGAGACTTGATATGATGAAGTGTAGCCATCAAGGTCCAAAATGTGAACCCTTGCATAAATTATAAGATAGAGTGTGATCATCAAGGTTCGAGATGTAAATCCCTGCACAATCTAGATGATTATGATGAGATATGATATGATGGAGTGCAACTGTCAAGGTCTAAAATACAGCCCCTACACACACTGAAATCTCATTATCCAGTGTTAAAAAGATAGTCATTCGAATATGGGCCAATCGCTAAATGGTGAACATTGCTTATTAAATAAGATGTAGCTAACCATACAACTTGAATAAAAGAAACACTTAATATATTTACATGTCTATATAATGATACTACATGTAATGAATGTTTATGATGCATGCTGAGTATGGACATGTTGGCATGTTGCATGATACGAGATTAAATGGTGTAAGGCATGACATAATACATGTGGTATGAGATTAAATGTATGAATCATTAATTTCACTTACTAAGCATATGTTTAGCATATTAGGTTTCTAATGCGTAGGTAGTAGATAGATTGTGCAATTCAGCCTCAGTAAGGAAGCAGCATAGTAGACAACTCTATTTTAGGTATATATTCTATTTCTTGGTTTTGTATCCTATAACTTTTAGATACACTTATGTATAGGAGATAGATAGTGATGTAAGAATGAAAGTAAAGATGTATGTCATAAACTAATAGTATATAATATGTGTCTTTTGAATTATATGTGTGTACTGTTGATGCTGATGAGGTATTAGGTGGATCAAGTGGATCCTAAAGGCTTAGTTGTGAATGTAAATGTATTAGATATAGAAGTGTTCATTTGTTAGGTTGAAATTTTTTGATTTTTGCCCAAATAGTTGTTATGCTGTCAAATTTCTAATAAAATTTCTTTAAGGTGCTTTGAGAGTTTGAGAGTTGTAATGGATCTGACCCACCTAGGAGTCTATATGGCATCTAAACTAAATGTAATAGAATTAAATAAGGCTAAACTAAAGCTAAAGAACATTTATTAATTATGGTTACATATAAAGTTAAGCAAATAGAGGAAGAGAGAAATATCAAGAGTGGGTGACATACCGGGATATGACATCTCTTGTCCGATTTAGGAGTGGATCAAGTAGGAGGTGTTATACTTGGGTATATCAAAGTAGGTTTAGGTGGTCCTAGTCCTAGAGTTTTACATGGGTGCATTAGGATTTATTCTGGTTCTATACTGCTATGCTGCTTGAGGCTGATAACTATTTTTCTTATAGTGAGATGCGATGAGCGAGCATACTCCACCTTCTACTAAGGAGCTTATAGAGAGCCATACTCCACCCACCATTTGGAAGCCTATTAGGTTAGAGACTCTAGTGCCTAGTGATGCTACCCACCTAACTCCTAGTCCTATACAGGCACAACCACAACCATCTCTTTTGCAGCAGATGGTGGACCTGCTCAAACAAGCCACTACTATAGCTGCTCCATATCTAGCACCTACACCTCCTCTATAGACCCAAGTGGTGTAGGAAACTTACCTAAAGAGAGTCAAAAAGATGAGGGCTGAGGACTTTCTGGGCACCCAAGTAGATGATTCCTCAAGAGCTGAGTACTGGCTAGAGATGACCATTAAAATCCTACAATAGCTTTAGTGTTCCCTATAGGAGAGCTTAATTTATGCCACTTCATTGCTACAAGTAAAGGCTGTCCATTGGTGGGAGACTACTATAGAATGTAAGACTGCAAAAGATAGAACACGGGACTTTTTCTTGAAAGAATTCAAGAAGAGGTATATTTTTAAAGCATACCTAAAGAAGAGGAAACATGAGCTCTTAAACTTAAAGCAAGGGAAAAAGACAATATATGAATATGAGAAGGATTTTACAAGGCTAAGTAGGTATGCTAAGGAATTTTCCTAATAAAAAAAAAGAGATGTAAGAGGTTTGATGAGGGCCTCAATATAGAGATACGGACTTAGATAGCCACCTCCAAGATTCGAGAGTTTGCTGCTTTAGTTGCTGCAGCTTATGACATGGAAGAGTTATTAAAGGAGAAGAGGGAGATATACTAGAAAAAGAGATTTAAAGCACAAGGGCAAGCTAGCTCAACCCTAAAGGTGCGTAAGAGGCAAAAAAAAAAAAGAATAGATGTCTTAGCCACCACAGAGGTAGGGACAGGGATATACACAAAGGTCTAGACAGAGCCCTCAGTTTAAGCCTAAACAACTATAGGCTATTAGTGCCCCTCTATAGCTAGGAGTGTACTATCGAGATGTGGCACATATCACCCTGGGGCTTGTTGGAAGGCCCATCCCGACACTTGTTTTACTTATGGGTCTAGAGACCACTTTTAGATGGGTTATCCTAGAAGGCAAGAGGGTACCACTTTAATGCAGTCATCTTCACCTAATCCTACCAGGAGCCAGAGATAGGCCAAGAGTGAGAGAGCTAGTCTGAGCTAGAAAGGAGGCTAACTTTCCAGTTATTATGGGTACATTTTCCTTATTTGAGTTACCTATTTTACCCTTACCTAACTTAGGGTCCACACATTCCTATCTTTGCACTTCACAAGCATAGGATAGAGGGTTAGAGCTAAAACCTACATACTTAGATATCCTGGCTAGCAACTAAATTAGGCAAGAAGTGATAGTTAATAAAGTATACATAGATTGTCCTTTAGCTACTTAAAGACATATACTTCCAATGAATCTCATTGAACTCCCATTCAATGAGTTTGACATTATCATAAGGATGGACTGGCTATCTAAACATGAAGTAGTAGTGGACTATAAATAGAAGAAACTTTCTCTTTAAACTCTAGATGTGATAAAAGTGATTGTACATAGAGAGAGAGATAACTTTGCTAATATTGTCTTAGCTACTATAGCCAAATGATTAATACGAAAAGGTTGTGAAGCGTACCTAGCCCACGTGGTTGATACTCAAAAAGTCGAGCTAAGTCTTGATTAAATACTCATGGTGTTAGAGTTTCTAGATATATTTCCTAATAAATTGCCAGGATTAGCCCTACAGTGAGAAATTGATCTTAAGATTGAGGTATACCCGAGCACTGTGCCCATTCTATAGCTCCTTACCATATGGCACCTGCAAAGTTGAAAGAGTTAAAGGTGCAATTACAAGGGTTGCTGACAAGGGATTCATTCATCCGAGTGTTTCTCCTTGGGGAGCACCGGTGTTATTTATGAGAAAGAGATGGTTCACTCAGATTGTGCATTGACTATAGATAATTAAATAGAGTAACTATCAATAATAAATATCCCTTAGCTAGGATTGATGATGTGTTTGACCAGTTGCGAGGAGCTAATGAATTCTTTAAGATTGACTTGAGATTAGGCTACCACCAGTTGAGAATTAAGGTGTCTGACATTCCTAAGATAACTTTCTAGATGAGGTATAGCCACTATGAATTCCTGGTGATACCATTCAGGCTTACTAATGCTCTAGCAGCATTCATGGATTTAATAAACCAGATATTCAAGCCATGCTTAGATCAATATGTAGTAGTATTCATCGATGACATCTTAGTGTACTCAAAGACTAAATAGGAACACAAACAACATATGACGTTGGTGTTACAGACTTAGTGAGAGAGATAGCTTTTATGCCAAGCTGAGTAAATATGAGTTTTGGTTAAGTGAAGTACCCTTTTTAAGCCATATTGCTTTAGCCGAAGGTATTAGAGTAAATCTGAACAAGGTGAAAGCAGTGCTAGAGTGGAAATCTCCTAAGAGTGTCACTGAGATTTGTAGCTTCCTAAGATTGACTAGATATTATAGAAGATTCATAAAGGGATTTTCCATGATTGTAGCACCAATGACAAGACTATAAAGGAAAGATGTGAAATTTGTATGGGATAATAAATGTCAAGCTAATTTTGAGAAGTTGAAGACTATGTCGACTGAGTCTCCCATTCTCACCCAACCTAAATAGGGGAAGGAATTTGTAATCTACAGTGATACCTCCTACAATGGGCTTAAGTGTATGTTGATATAGGAAGGCAAAGTAGTAGCCTATGATTCACGATAATTAAAACCTCATAAGAAAAACACACATGACTTAGAGCTAGCTGTCATTATCTTCACCTTAAAAGTATAAAGACATTACCTATATGGTTAATGATGCTACATCTACATAGATCACAAAAGCCTCAAGTATCTCCCCACTTAGAAAGAATTGAACTAGAGATAGTGATGATGGTTGGAATTGTTAAAAGATTATGGCTGCTTGATTAATTACCACCCAGGGAAGGTGAATATGGTGGTGGATACCCTGAGTCAAAAATTCATAACAGCAATAAAAGGCAATGAATGCTAAGTTCCATTGTGAAGATACTTGAACTTTTATCACTTAATTGCAAGTGAAACCTAGTTTGAACCAGCAGGTGAAAGAAGCTCAGATGCAAGATGAATGGCTTACATAGATCATGAGTCAAGACAAAGAGGGAAAGTCTCTAGAATTTGAAATTAAGGTAGATGGGTGCCTATAATATCATGATAAACAATATGTGTGAGATGTAAAGGCCATTAAGAAGTAGATCTTATAAAAAGCTCATGAGGCTCCTTATGCTATGCATCCAAAAAGCATGAAGATGTACCTAGATTTGAAACCTTACTACTGGTGGGCAAGAATGAAAAAGGATATGACTGAACATGTGAGTAAGTGCTTGACATGCCAATAGGTTAAAGCTAAACACTAGGTTTCTTCTAGATTGCTTCATCCTATAACAATTCTAGAATGGAAGTCTGAAAAGGTAACAATGGATTTTGTGATGTGATTGCCAATGACTAGGAGTTAATGCGATGTTGTATGGGTGATAGTTAATAAATTGATGAAGATAGCCCACTTTATTCCTATAAGAATGGACTATTCCTTAGAGAAATTAGCTTAATTATACATTAATGAGATCATGAGGCTGCATTGAGTGCTAGTCTCTATTATTTCAGATAGAGGCCCAAGGTTCATTTTAAGATTTTGGCAAAAGCTGTATAGAGCCTTGGGTACCTAGTTAACCTTTAGCATGACATTCCACCCATGGATAAATAGATAAACAGAATGAGTGATCTAGATACTTGAGGATAAATTACGTAGTTATGCAATTGAGTTCAAAGGAAGCTAGGATCATTACCTACCTTTAATGGAGTTTGTATATAATAATCGCCATCAAGGTAGTTTAAGCATGGCACCAAATGAGGCATTGTACAAAAGGAAGTGCAGAACTCCCTTATACTAAAGTGAATTGAGTGAAAACAAGTTAATGAGACTAGACCTCACTAAAGATGTTGAAGAAAAAGTGAGATCATTAAAGACAAATTAAAAGTGACTACAGATAGATAAAAATATTATACAAATTTAAAGTAAAAGGACATCAAATATGAAGTTAGAGAGAGAGTATTTCTCAAGGTGTCATTATGGAAGAAGGTACTCCGATATGGTAAGAAGGGTAAGTTAAGCCCTAAGTTTATTAGTTGTATAAAATTATAGAAGCTCTACCACCTGAGTTGCAATAAGCCAATGGAAGAAATTACAGTGCAGCTAAACCTTGCCTATGAAGAAAAGCTAATGCAGATTCTTGCCATGAGGTTAAAGAGCTGAAGAACAAGACTGTCCCACTAGTGAAAGTGTTATAGAGGCACCATAAAGCTAAGGAAGCTTTATAGAGGAGCGAAGAGCAAATGAGAGCTTAATATCCTTACCTATTCAGTCTAGGTAATTTCAAGGATGAAATTCTTTTAAGAGGGGAAGAACTATAATGCCTAAATTTTTTCAATAATTTAATTAGGGCCTCTGAACAGTGGATGGTACTTCTGAGAACTCAAAGTGAGATGAGGGCATAAGATGATATAATTATTAGAACATAACTATAGGTGAAATTTGGGACAAAATTGAAGTCATATAAGAGGTTAAAATAGACTGTGAAGTTTGCTTACCGGTGTCCAGAGAATAGTGACCTAGTTGAAGCTAAACGAAAAATATTTCAAAAAGTGCTCAGAAAATTCTAAAAATAGCACAACTTACTGGTAAAAAATTCTAACTAAGCCAATAGATCTAGTTTTAGAATTTTCTAAGATCGAGAAGTAATTAAAAGAAATTAATTTATGATGCATTTACCCAAAAAAATAATTTTTGTCGAAGAAAAAAATAATTTTTTTAGATAATTAAAATACTAATTTTAATGATTTTTAGACCCATTAGCTAAATGTTTGGAGCATGGGAGCATGACATATGAATTTTTAGAGATGAATTAGCTAAGATTAAATCTTAGTCATCCATTTTACACTTGGCACCATCTTAGCCATCCTTCCCATACATAAAAGTGGACTCTAGATGTTTCAAACTAGCATTTCCACCCCTTATTTCCCCCTTAAAAGTCGAACACTTTCTTCTTCCTTGGAACCCTAAATTTCTTCTTCATCTAAAATTCACCAAATTAACAACTTAACACATCAAAATTACCTCTATACTCTCCTCTTTTTAATTCAAGTGGAAGTTCATCTTTTGGTGGCTTAAGAAATGAGATATTTAAGGGGTGTGAATAGTGATCAAGGTGGGCAAAAATGGCTATTTTTAATTTCTAATATTTTTCTAAGGTGGGGTTTAAGATATATAAGGTGTTTATGGGTATACATTTCTATTAGGTTGTATGTAAAATTTTTGAGAAATTTTCAAAGGTGACGTATGTGTATGTTTATAGGTAGAGAAGGAGGAGAGGTAGAGAGAAGAGAAGGACAAGATTAAATGGTGATTTGAGGTCCATTTGGTGAGCAAAGTAAGTGAATTTTTAGTGATAAGTGCCTATTTGCAAGGTATAGTATGTTGTTTGCTTGGGAGTTAATTTACACTGATATGTACATAAATGATAAAGCTTAGATGAGGTGAAAAATGGAAAGAAAATAAGGTGCATGGTGGTGGACTAATGATGGTCAAAACTTACATAGAAAGAATTCAATGAAATTTATTTGGTAATAAATGATTGAATGTGCATGTTTGAGCTAATTAAATTAGTATAACATATTTTGAATACTTGTATGGAAAAATAT
>CANXYI011376230.1:0-10086 GCA_948208565.1 Hura crepitans | reverse complement strand
TTCATTGGGCTTGTATTTTGTCTTATATACCCATTTGACACCAATTGGCTTCTTTCCTTTTGGCAAAGTAGTTAACTCCCATGTTTTATTTTTCTCAATAGTGTGTATTTCTTCATCAATTGCTTTAATCCAACAATTATCATTCACTGCTTCCTCAAACATCACTGGATCACAATTTGCAAAGAAAGCATAATAGGCAACATCTTCATCATTATCATCACCGACTTCATATTCTTTTAAATAAGTAAGTGGACAATAATCATGTTGCGAATGCCTAAGTGAAGATGAAGAAGGAGATGATGGTTCGGGATCAACTGAAGTTGGCTCTTTTGACACTGGAGGTGAAAATGACTCACCAGTTTGATTATTTTTTTCCATTTCATTGTTTACAAACACAGGTACAAACAATGATTTCTTTTCTTTCACTGACCAATCCTATATTCCATGTTCATCAAAAGTAACATCTCGACTAATGATTACCTTTTGAGTCTTTAGATTGTATAGTTTATAGCCCTTTGTTTCCAAACTATAACCAATAAAGATACATTTTTTTGCAATACAACCAAATACCTTCATATGATTAAGATTAGGCTTTCATCCACTCCATATTTCTTGAGGGGTTTTATCATGTACACTTTTAACTAGATACCTATTCAAAATATACACTGCACAAGCCACAGCCTCGGCCTAAAAACTTTTAAGTAATTTCTTGCAATGCAAAATGCTTTTTACCATATCATGATAGTTTTATTTTTTTCTTTATGCCACTCTATTTTGTTGAGGAGTGTACCTAGCTATCATTTGATGCTTAATTCTAAGTTTTCTCAAGAAATCATCACAAACAATATATTATGTGCCTCTATTCGTTCTTAAGGTTTTGATAGAATAACCACTTTGTCTTTTAACATATGCTATAAAATTCTTTAGTACTTCACATTCATCGGACTTTCGTTTCAAAAGATAAACCCATGCCTTTCTACTGAAATCATTAATAAAGGTAATAAAATATATGTTACCTCTATTTAATGGAACCTTAACATAGCATAAGTCTGAATGCAAAAGTTCAAGTGGATTTTTGGCTCTTTATGTTTGCTTTGTAAGAAATAGATCTCTATGCTTCTTCTCCAAAACACAATGCTCACAGAGTTGATCAGGAACTTTAATAGCTGGTAATCCAGAAACCTATTCCTTATTCGTAAGAAATTGAATGCTTCTAAAGTTTAAATGCCTAAGTCACATATGCCATAGCCAATTATCATTAACAACCATAGCATTGAAATAAGAAGGATTACCATAATTAAGGTGCATTGAAAACAGACGATAGGTTGACTTTTTCATCTTCAGTATCATTCCTTTCTTTGCATCACTCACAGTGCACTCGCTTTTGTTGAAACATAAATCATAACCTTTTTAGCTAGTTGTCTCACACTTAATAAATTTTTGCAAATGGTGGGAGTATAAAACACTTCAGAGGTATATTTTGAAAACCTATTCTTCAATTTGATAGAAATTTTTCCTTTTCCTAAAACTAAAATCTGATAATTGTCACCAAGCTTTACTAAAGAACGAAAGAATTCGTTTAGCTCAAAAAAGACTTCTTTACTTCCACTTAGATAATTGCTACAACCTGAGTCTAACAACCATTAACAATTGTTACTAACACTAGTTTCATGAGTGGCCATCAACAAGGTCTCGGGACTTCTATTCTCAACAATACTAGCTCGATTTTCTCTATATTTTTGTCTTTTAACACGATATTCTCTACTATAGTGACCATATTTTTTGCAATTATGGCATTGAATATGAGACTTACACTCAGATTGATAGTGACCATACCTTTTGCATTTAAAACATTAGACTTTGGTTTTATCTTGTGTAGAGTCACTCTTTCTTACTTCTTGTCTGGAAGTGGCTTTGAAATTTCTACCTCCCTTACCTCCAATGTTTGGGCTTCTTTGGTTGTGACTTGTTCTACTTGTAGCATTATCTTTCTCATTTTTGAAATTCATTTGGACCTTTAAGGCTTGCTCCACTATGTTTGATAATCTTTCATTCATTCGCATCTCACGTGACTCCAATGAGGCTTGTAAATCAGTTAGAGTCATTCTTTCCAAATCTTCAATAGCTGTAATAATATAATTAAATCGACTTGTAAATGTGCACATAATTTTCTCCATAACATCTCCTTTATTTATTTCTTGACTATTATTTTTTATCTCGTTAACTAGTTTTTCCATCCACGAAAAGTAATCACGAATACTCTCATCTTTGCTTTGCTCTCTTAGTTCATATTGCCTTTTCAAACCTTGTAATCTCGTTCATTTAATTGGATTTATTCCTTCATATGTTCTGAGCAAAATATTCCATGCCTCTTTTGTTGTTTTAGCATAAAATATTTTTTCAAAGATCGGTAACTCAACGGACTGACAAATTAAAAATAAGGCTTTCTCATTTAGCGAACGATCACAAACTAATTGTTGTAATTATTCAACCGTTGGTTGTTCTTTCTTTACTAGACCTTTCTCCAAAATTTCACCATAGCCATTGCTTTTTAAACATAATTCCATCAAATGTTTCCACATTGCAAAATTATTTTTGCCATCGAATTTGAAAATAGTTGACTACATTTGTTGAACTTAGATTCCAATTGTTAAACTTAAAGCCATCTTGATTTAATTTTGAACTTGAACTTGAAACCTAGCTCTGATATCATATGTTGGCAATTAAATTATTTATAATTATCTAAAATAATAATTTGATAACTAAACAAACACTCAAAGATTTTATTGATAAATAAATAAAATACAATTCTTACTAAAATAACATATAACCTAAACCTGTTATGTGTTAGCTTATTAGAGCTAACCAAATTCACCCTCAATTTTTTAAACTTACACCTCACCTTTCACACACTCAAAATTTTTTTCTATATGCTGTCAATAATGGTCTAAGGCCATATTTATACTAATTGATGTGCCTAATTCTATTAAGATTTAGTAATTAACAATCCAACTTTCATTAAGCAATCATTTTTTTTAAATCAAGTTTATTTTCTAACAGTTCTATTATTTACCAACTCTAAGTTTTTTTTATTATAAATCTTTATTAATATTTTATTCATACATATTTATCTTATTTAGCAAAAATAATCTATTATCAAATCATGTGGGATTATTTTTTTCCTTCCTATGATCCATGCATTTGATCTTTAAATTAATGAACTTATCTTTTTACTTAGCGTTTTTAATTCCAAAAGATTTATTATTTTAGCTCAAAACTCTTTATTGGCCTTTTCTTCTTAACTTTTAACTTTAAGAAGTATTACATTTCTCTTTGTTACTTTATTTACTTATCATTGGAAATTTGGAATCTTGGATTCATACTTCTATTTTCTAAAGTTCTGATCATATATACTTTACAGTCTTTCTTTAATATATTACTTTAATTTATTAATTCCATATAGTTTAACAAATAATGTGATGACATGGAAGTATATATAATGTCAAAAGAGTAAGCTTTAGAAATTAATATGCATACTTTTGTTTTCTTATTGACTAGGAAGTCCCAACTATCGATTGATAGATTAAGTGCATTTTTCAATATTTTAAAAATGAGACTAGACATTGAATCAAAATATCATTTGGATTATGATTCAATCGGTTTAACTGAACTTAATGAATTTAGGTGAATTTTTTTTAAATAATTATTTATAAAAATTTAAAAATATACTATGAACAAAACTATATAAAAAAATAAAAAATACATTAAAAAAACATACATCATCACACATTAACCTAAAAACATTAGTATCAAGCTATTCACTATCCATAATGAATAAGAATTATAATTTATTATAGCACATACATGCTTTTATTAATTAAAATAATATTTATATTTTATTTTATATTTTTGTATCATTAGATTAAATATAAAAAAAATTTCTAAATGTACTAGCCTAAAAAAGTAACATTTAAATTTATTTTATTTTGAATTATTGAATTGCAGAATAAACATAAAAAAATGTAAGATCACATACATCTTAATGATTTCACACAATATATGCTAAGTTTAAGAACAAATTACTAGAAAATGTTCTTATTTCCACCACTCAATTTATGCTTAGTATTCTAGGAAAATTACAAAATTTTTAGAGAGAAAATGAATTAGTTATTTTTTTGTAAAGTATCATCCTTTTATATACTCTATGTCTAATGGTTACAACTTTTGGAAGAGTTGCATTTTGATTCGGGTTTAGGTCAATCCACCATGGGCAATCTAACCCGTATTCTAACATCTCCCACTCATACATGACAAGTATGACCCTCATTGCGAAAAAATCTATAATTTAAATTGAAATAATACTTTCATACTTGTAAATGGGTCACGCGACCTAGTGAGCACACTTACATTTTAGAGCTTATTACTATGCATCTATTAGGAATAATATAGTTGCTTAACTCTAAAGAAATTATAAGTTAGATGAATATACTCACAATACCTTAGATTTGTCTTTTGAATTACTATTACATCTCTTAATTCCTTGAAAAAAGCATGTTTAATTTTGTAACAATAGATAATATTCATGATCCTGTCCTTCTTATAAGTGACAAGATCAGTTGGCTAATGAATACTGTAGACAAAATCTTCCTTTTTCACTCGACATTCTGTAACTTATACAAGGTTGGTTTTCTAGACATGTCCAATAGGTAATCACACTAAGCTAGCAAAAACACCATGCATAAATTACAAAATAATAGTAAAAAAGTTTAAGGGTACTTAATTGAGGTAATCCTTAACCTCATAGTCTCACACAGTAGAGAAGCTAGGATCCATTCTCCTACTACCATCTTGGTCAAACAAGCCCTCATGGTATGAATCATGTGCTACAATATTTAGTCCTTTTCAATGTCTAAAGAAATATTATACAAATTTTAGTTCAATCACTATTCATTGACTAACCTAAATTCTCAAAGTACTCACATATAGCAGGTTAAAACCAAGAACTCACATTTGACTTTCACAAGTCATTTGGATAGGGTAATCTAAAATAGTTGTTAACTTACTAACAACCTCATCTCATTTCTTATAAGGCAACATATCTAACATTGTGTCTCATCTTTACTCGCTATCTCAGCATTAGAGGAGATTTCTTATGTGAGAAAGACAATCTAAAAAAAAACTTGTGTGGCATCTTATTTTTAAAGTTGATCATATATAAGATGTGTATATATTATGAACAATAATTTAAGGAAAAACATAACAAATACTTGCATTGAGTCATATTCATACAATACAACAAAGTGTGTACTACATATCTTTTATATTTTACGCAATATAAGAGAATTTACATGAATAAGAAACATGTCTCTTGTAATAGGCTTTGTAAGAGGATTAGCTATCATATGATGCATAGAAATATATTGTATAGATATCTCATGTCTAGAAATAATGTCCCTAATGTAGTTATATTTAGTATCAATGTGTTTAGTTCTACTATGAAATTTAGGATCTTTTGAAAAAGCTATTAATGCCTAATTATTGCAATAGACCATAACAACATTATTATCACTTTGAATTCCTAAATTCATAAAGAATCTTCTTAGCCAAATAGCTTCTTGTATAGTAGTTAAACATGCAATAAATTTAGCTTCCATATTCGATAGTGCTAACAAGTCTACTTCCTACTACTCTATGAAATGGCACCTTTGTTGACTAAGAAGGTATATCCAAAAGTTGATTTGTGTTGATCAAGATCTCTTTCCTAATCAATGCCAGAGTATCTAACTAAATGCAAATTTGATCCTTAATAAAACAAATAATAATCCATAGTCTCTTTAAGGTATCTCAATATTCTTTTCATAGCTTTTCAATGTTCTCTTCTAGGATTTGATTGACATCGACTGATTAGGCCAATAGCAAAACATATATGCAGGCAAATACACAACATAACATACATAAGACTTCCAACAGCACTAGAATGTGGCATAGTGGATATTTCTTCTTGTTATTATGGATTTTTAAGGCAAATATTAAGACTTAAAGTATCTCCTTTTGACATAAGAGTATCTACACTTTGCAACTACTCATATGGAATCATTTAAGAATCTTTTGAATATAATTATCTTAAGATAAAGCTAAAGGCTTCTTTGAATGATCTCTTTTAATTTTGACTCCTAATATGTAGTCACCTTCACCCATACGTTTCATGCCAAAATTTATGGATAACCATCTTTTTATGGTAAACACAAACTCCTTGTCATTTCTAACTATTAACATATCATCAACATAAAGAGATAAAATTGAAAATTTGTCATTAAATCTTTTAACATAAACACAATGATCTTTCTTAATCATTTTGAAATCATAAGTTAAAATTGCTTTATGAAAATGAAGATACCATTATCTAGATGATTATTTAAGGCCATATATTGATCTATTGTGTTCTTAGCCTTTAACTATAAAACTTATAGGTTGTTCCATGTGGATTTCTTCTTCTAGCTCTCTATTAAGAAAAGCCACTTTAACATCCATTTAATACAATTCCAAATCCAAATGTGTAATAATAACTATAATTAAGCAAATTGAGGTAAACCTTACTATAGGTGAAACATTTCCTCATAATCTATACCCTCTTATTGAGTATAGCTTTTCACCACAATACAAGCTTTGTACCTATCAATGGATTTATCCGCTTTTCATTTTATTTTGAGAATCCATTTATTCTTAATTGCTTTACGTCCTAATGATAAGTCAAACAAGCTCTAAAATTGACTTGCTCTCATAGATTCCATTTGATCTTCTAATGTAACTTTCCATTTCTATTTAGCAGGACATTCAAAAGCTTCTTTAATAGTTTTAGGTTCTTCATCATTGTGGGGAGTGACAATAAAAACTTCTTTTTCAATTACAAAATGTCTTTTACAAATTTTAGGATGTATGTTTTACTGTAATAAAGGATTTTTTTCACTTTCACCAATTAAAATTGCATTTTTATGCTTATCTCTCCCACT
Source organism: Hura crepitans (assembly GCA_948208565.1). Lineage (NCBI taxonomy): Eukaryota > Viridiplantae > Streptophyta > Magnoliopsida > Malpighiales > Euphorbiaceae > Hura > Hura crepitans. Next base: position 3,076 of record CANXYI011376230.1, on the reverse strand, counting down.
CAATTGAGATGGTAAAAATAATTCCTATAAATTTCTTTCTTCAAGAATAAGCTCCCACTCAATTGGAGTAACCTCTTGTTTTTCTTCCATCTCATATAGATAAGTACTTTTGTCAATGGCATCCTTTCTAGGAAAATAATCTTCCAAAAAAATGACATCTTGAGACTCAATTTTGATTATTCCTCTATCATAGTCCTCACTAATAAACATATATTCTTTTAAGTTTTCAAAATATCTTATAAAGATACATTTCTACTCTTTTAGTCCTAATTTGCCAAATTTATGAAAAGTATTATAAACATATACGGTAGATCTTATTTAAATTTGGCTTTCTTCTCTGTCATAAGTCATAAAGAGGTGAGGAAATAGATTTAGAAGGTACACAATTAAATATGAAGGCTACTGTCATTAAAGTATCTCCTAATATTGGATAAAATTTTATTCAAACTGGTATAGCCACTTTTTAGCTCTATCGGGTAAAATTCCATAAGAAAATTTTAGTCTGTTATGATAAAAAAATCAAAGTATCTTAGGTTATCATTTATCAAAGCATTTCCATTTGAAAAGTTAATACTTCTGGTCTAGTGACATTTTTGGTTCAAGTAGAGGTCAACTAGACAATTATAGGCCATTTTGACCACTTTTACAGTCACTTTCTGAGACTATTTTAAGTCCAAATTTGACTCAGTTTTTAAGGTTCTTTCTATCACTTTTCTAGGCACAAGGCCAACTATAATTAGGCCAAATCCATGGCTAAAATGTAGGCACCAATGCCAATTAAAACTAGGCCAAGTCCATGGCCAAAATCTAGGCATGAAAGCCACTGAAACTAGGCCAACACCATGGCCAAAATATAACTTAATTCTAGCCTCTCAAAGGCACAATTAAGGTTCAAATTACTAACTTATTAGAAATCACTTTTTAAGTCATTATTTTAAGCTTCAATTACATGTTATGGTCCAAATCTCTTTTAGCCATTTCAAGTGTATATTGTTACATTATTATATTAGGAGATTAACTTGCACCATTATTGACCTAATCATTTCAATCAAGGTTTCATTCTTATGCTCGGCAACACCATTTTATTACGGAGTTTTAGGAGTAGTTAATTGCCTTACAATACCTTTTTCTTCACATAATTTCTTAAATTACTCATACTTTTTTCCTTAGTCAGTTTTTAAAGCTTCGACTTTTTGATCTAATTGATTCTCAACTTCGTTTAGATATTTTATAAAGCAATCTAACACTTTATATTTGTGAGATATCAAATAGACGTAACCATATCGAGTGTAGACATCTATAAAGGTAATAAAATATAAAGCACCATGCCTTAATTTAACACTTATTAGTCCATAAAATGTCTAAATGTACAAGTTGTAAAGGATATTTAGCTTTTATACCTTTGCCAAAAGGTTTTCAACTTGCTTTTCCTTGTAAGCAATATTCACAAGTGGGTAAAACAAAATTTGCATGTGATCTTAAAAGACCATCATGAGCAAGTTAATGCATTCTATCTTGCCCTATATATCCTAATCTAGCATGCCATAAATTTGCATCCAAAATATCACTACTAGATTCAATAAGTAATGAAAAAGAAATATTATTATTATCACTGTATGAAGTATCTAACACTATAAATCCATCAATAACATGTCCTTCACCATATACTATAATTCTATTAGCAAGTCTTATATAATTATCATTAAAGTACAAATTAAATCCTAATTTTAATAGAACAAGACTAGAAACTTGATTTCATCAAATACTCGAAGCATAAGAAACATTATATAGGTAGAGGACTCGACCACCTTGCAAACCCAATTTGCATGTGCTAATTCCCTTTACTTCCACTTTATCATTTGTGTGACACCCTATACCCCGGTCTGACCATCGGTCTTGAGTATGAAGTGACACACAAATCGATATCCAATTATTTATGAAAAAAATCTTATTTATTAAGAACCTTATCATTGTGATTTAAAACACACTTTACGTGCACATAGTTATAAAAATATAGATTTTTAAAACCTAATTTATGAGGTGTACTAATAGGGTCCTTATGCCAAAATTTCAACAGCATAATGGTTGTACTAAATACTATCCCAAATAGTAACTTGTATAAAACAACACTTCTAAAATATGCATCCACATCTCCAATGCCAATTGGATCCATCTAACCCTCTAAATGACTTAACAGTCTCAAAATCAATATCTAGTTTCAAATATCAATTCATTCATGCTTGAATACAAGAAATTTTGCCAATACTAGTTTATAAAGCATACTTATATAACAGTTTAACTTTTAAGAATTTCAAAATACATTTCCAAGCACAGATTAGGCCTAATTCCCTAATTACATAAGAATGCCTCTACCATTAATTACATCACATCATTATACCAAAAAAATAAACAATACCAAAAAGTAGCTTTCTTGATAAATCTTTTGGATTGAGGCTTTGACTCTAATCTACTAATTCTTTGACCTACGTATAGTAAAACAAAATGATGCACTAAGCAAATGCTTAGTGATATTCCATTTAACTTATGTATGCTCACTTACATGTCATGCAAACTCAATAGTTAAGTAATATCTGCGTCATTACTATGACCATACATATCTTATCACATGTATATAAGAAAGGAAACACTCATAAATGACAATCTTAAAAAGAATCATTCATACATTAGCATCATATCATAATAACATATTAAACTGAGCACACATAACACTTATTTCTAACACACTTTTATGATTTTCCTTTTTTACATATGTAATTTAATTCCATTTCTTTCACCAATCTCACCTTCAAAATTATTTACCATATTATGCCCATACCAAGAGACAATAAACCAAACCAGATAATAAGACAAAATGGTGCCTAGAGGCCAAATATGCCTCGATGGCTAATATTACCCGTAGGTTACAAATGATTGCTGCAGGCTATATACAATTGCTCGAGGGCCATTTATTATTCATAAACCAACTGTAGTTACCCAAAGGCCTAATATTGCCCGGAGGCAAAATTAAGTACCCGTGAGTAACCTAGTAGCTTCTATGACTTTCTAGTTGACCGGT
>CANXYI011376215.1:0-12043 GCA_948208565.1 Hura crepitans | reverse complement strand
ATTGTTATACATTTCTGGACCATGAATTGGCCTCAATTCCTAAATTGGCTTATTCAATTAACTGCTTTCTTTAGGAGGTGGAATGAAATACCATTTATAGTGCAAATTTGATTCCATTTTGCAAGTTGTAAAATTAAGTCTTAAAAAAATTATAAAAATCTTTGTGAAAATGCATCTTCTAGCATTTTTTTTCTTCGACATGGTATAGAAATTGAATTCCATGGATATTTTATTTTCTTGTGCCTGGCTTCAATGGAGAAAACCTTTGATCTTCTTATCAAAATGAAGCTTGGAGAAATTTGTTCTAATTTTTTTCCTTCCTCTTATAGATGGAAAGTTTTTCTCGGGTGTCATTCAATTTATCCTTTCATGCACTATAGAATTATTGAACAGCTTGGTGAAATAATCATATTACTTTTTTATGCCTAGGACTGTCTTCAATTGTTGAACCACCTTCTCCGTACCAGCACGTCTAATCAGGTTTTTAGCTGCTGAAATAACATTTTATGCAAACATTCTAATTGTGCTGCTAATATGGAATTTTCTGTGGCCTAGATACTACTGAGGGAAACTATGGGCTTTGATGCTTTGATATCAATTCTGAAGCTAAGAGCTAGTGCTTACAGTTTTACCCAACAGAAGGTTAGATACTCAAATGTTTATAAAATTGCCTTGTTCTAGTGGCTTAGACATTTTGATTACTCTAAATAATTTGTGACGCTTTCAACATGCCTGGCTAATGCTTCTTTTCCATGTTTCTGTGACAAGCAAAATGCCAGTAGACAGTTAATCTACTCAGTGCATTAGAAACCATTAATTTGTTGATAATGGGAGGTTCAGAGGCTGATCCTGGAAATGATACAAACAAGCTGACCAATAAAACAGTCTTGATTCAGGTTTTTATACTAGATCATAATTATTTTAATTGGGACATAGCGTTATGTAGAATAGTGGTTTTTTATCCTAAAATCGTCTTGGTTTTTTTCACTTTTATCTTTGTTGTTGTTGCTGCTGCTGCTGCTGCTGCTGCTGTTGTTATTATTATTATTATTATTTTTGTAGAAAAAGGTGTTGGATTATCTTCTGATGTTGGGTGTTGAAAGCCAATGGGCTCCTGTTGCTTTGCGCTGCAGAGTAAGACATCTTTTTGAAACCTCATTATTATATTTTGTTGTCACTTGTAGGAGGCAGCAACTTTTGTCATGGCATAAAAGGCTTAAAGATTCTCTAAACTGCGAGTATAGCTCAGATGAGATCCCTTCTATGGAAATTGAATTGACTTTCTCTGTTTGCCAGTTACTGAATTGGTCTTGTGCTTAATTTATTGTGTTAATACTTATATTCCTCGCTTTGTTTTCCTGTTATTCAGTTTAATTACAATGAAGAATTATTAAAGCCTATCAAATTAATCACTTTTGTAGGCATTATGGTGTACTGGTGATTTGATTGCTGGACATCCCAAGAATCGCGATGCCCTTGCAACCAAAGTTCTTGGTGAGGAGTCACAAGTAGAGCCTGCTTTAAATTCCATTCTTCGAATCATTTTGCGGACATCCAGTGTGCAGGAGTTCATGGCGGCTGACCATGTTTTTAAGAGCTTTTGCGAGGTTAATTGATGTATTTGCTCTTTAAACTCATCTTCTCTTTTCGTTCTCTTTTTCTTTCCTTTATTTTTGTCAATTCTTTAAAAAGATTAAGGTGCAATTATTTATGTAGGATATTTTGCATTAACTAATTTCTGAGTGCTTACTTTGTATAGGCTAGAATTACTTTAATATGATACGCTTTGCTGGTTCGTTATCTCAAACTTAATCATGGAGATGTTTCATATTTGTTCAGGGAAATTCTGATGGTCAAACAGTGTTAGCATCGACGTTAACTCCTCAACCACATTCAATGACTCATGCTCCTATTGAGGAGGATGTGAACATGTCTTTTGGAAGGTTGGTTAGATTTAGATGCATTTGCTGATTTTTTTCTTTTTATTGGTCGATTTTGAACCTGAACAAAGGCATGCTTTTGTTACGTACTCACGTAGAAATAGCAAGAAAGGGGCCGTAATTAATTAATTTTTACTGTTTATGTAATAGAAGTTGTTACCCAGCTTTTACAGCTGGTCTGTTAGTCTCATAGAGGTGTATCACACGCCTCCTTTCTGTTTGTACATCTCAGGGAGCTGAAATCACACATATATCATGTACTGCCCATATGGGAACACTCATACTAATCATTTGAGAATTATTCTTCTCTCTCTTATTTTCTCTCTCCATCTCTTCTCTCTCTCAAATCTCTGCATCTGTCGTCTTCCTCTCTTCTTTTTCTGCACTTTTTCTCTTCTATTCCTTATTCTAATCTATACCTACTGATTTTGTTAGGAATATTCCTAACAGCTTTCTGTTGTCTTCATTGAATTTATTATGGATTTTATAAAATTTCTTTGCCTGGCAGCATGCTGTTGCACGGTCTTACTCTGAGTGAAAGTGATGGGGATCTCGAGGTAATGTTTTGGATGACTTAGTGACATCTGCAAAAAGAGAAGTTGCGTAATTGGATATTCTAGATATTGATACTCCATCTTGAAAAAAGTATTTCCACTTTCCTTTCTTATTTGTCCCAAATTATAGTCTCACTTTCTTTTTTGACATTATAATTGACTTATTAAATGTCTAATATATCTCTATTTAATGTGCTTTGTAGTCAACAAATATAAATTATTATTTCTTAGTTTACTGATACATTATCTATTGATGTAGGGATAATTAAGAAAAATTGCATTATAATTAAGAAAAATTGCATTAATCTAATCATATTAACTAAATTTTCTTACTCTGTTTGAAAAAAAAAAGTGGGTATTTCTTTTTCTGGAAAAAAGGAGCTTATGCTAGATAGAACCTGAGACTTATCACGTTTCTATTTCAATTGCAGACCTGCTGCTGGGCTGCTAGTGTACTTTCTCATGTACTTGAGAACAATATCCAGTGCAAGGAAAGGGTATGCAATCTGAGTGCTTTTTCTATTTTGTTTTTAGTTGAATCTGTTATCACTCGTTGACACTATCAGAAAGTAAATACCATTGAAGCTATGTGCATCCTACGTTTAAATATGGATTAGGTTCTACTTCAAAATTTCATTGCTCATTTGTTTCTATTTTGTTTTAATTCTTTTGAACTCCTGATAATTAGTAGTTTACAGCCAGAAATCTGTCATAATATTCAATGGCCTCTTGAAGTGAGAATTTTATGCAGAGATTACAGATTAACTTGAAGTGAGAATTTTATGCAGAGATTACAGATTAACTTTCTTCTGCACACTTCAAAGACCTGTTTTACTATTTACCTTTTTTCCACATCAACTAATATTATCCTTTTCTTTTCCCTTTTCCCTTTTATATATGGATATGTATGCATTTCTCAATTATTATTCCTAAGGAGGTCTGAAATATCTAATCTTGATTTTGTATTTCATTTCATGGGGCACAATATATGTTGATGGTCAAAGGATGTTAAAAGCATTCAGATTATTTATTTTATATTTTTGTGCTGGTATCTATTCCTGTAAATTTTTCCCCTTCTCAAATACAATACACAAATTTGCATCTGCTCTATTATTGCAAATTCATGGAAGGAGCTTTAATTATTTATTACTTATCATTGTTCTAGGCATGTTAACGAGTTTTGTATGAATGCCATCATATTTATTGCATTATGCTTCAGTTTCAATTCATTTTTCTGACCAAATTGTAGGAGTTAGAGGAATTTGTTATCTCCTCTCTCTCTCTCTCTCTCTCGGAAAACTCATCCATCTTTTATAAGATTTTGTAAATTCTGCATGTCTACAGGTTCTACGCATTGAACTTGAGTCACCTACACCATTATTAGGACCTCCAGAGCCACTATTGCATTGTATGGTGAAATACCTAGCTCTTGCCTCTAGCACAAAAAACAGAGATGGAAAGTCAAGTACATCGGGGAACCTATATTTTCAACCAATTATTTTGAAATTGTTGGTCTCTTGGCTGGCTGAGTGTCCCACAGCAGTTCAGTGCTTCTTGGATTCACGCCCCCACCTAACATATCTGCTTGAATTGTTGTCAAATCCCTCTGTAACTGTGCGCGTAAGGGGGTTGGCAGCAATTCTCCTGGGAGAATGTGTTATTTATAACAAGTCCGGTGAAAGTGGAAAGGATGCTTTTACCATAGTTGATGCCATAAGTCAGAAAGTTGGACTGACATCATACTTTCTCATGTTTGATGAGATGATGAAGTGCTTCCCTTTCTCCTCTGCAAAGCCTTCGGAAGCTCATAAACCATTGAATAGATCTGCCGCTGCTAGTATGGAGGAGATAGAAGGGGTTTATGAGCAGGATTCTTCTGATCAGAAGAATGAGGATTGTCCTATTCTTTCTTCGACATTTGATAGCTACTTTATCAACTTTGTCAAGAAGTTGGAGACAGATATTAGGGGAACTATTGTAGATGTATACAGTCGTCCAAAAAGTGAGGTGGCAGTTGTGCCTGCTGAATTGGAGCAGAAGAATGGAGAAAATGATAAAGAATATATCAGACGGCTGAAATTATTTGTGGAGAAGCAATGCTCTGAGATACAGGTTGCATTTTCATCTACATAATTGTCTTGAAGTTGTATCTGAATACGAGTTCTCATGGGTGTGGTTATTTATGCTTGTTTAATTCATCTATAATAAAGGCATGCTTCCTTGGTTCTAGGCTCTCCTACTTGTATCATTATGCAGTGGGATGTGGTACATGCTTAGATGCTTTTATACGTTGTTATTAACATGAAATAATCCACATCTGAGGCCCCTCTCGCATACAAGTGGTCATGATGGACTCTTCTCATTCATAGGTAACAGGTTTTAAAAAAAAAAAAATCCAAAGGAGTTACTATTGGCACAATATTCATGTTGTACATACAATGCATTGAGTAGAAAAAGGCTGCCACAGATTAAATGTGTGGTTGATGCCTTTGTGCTTTATTAACAGTCTTTTTATTGCCTTTGTTTCTGTTTTTTTTTTTTTTTTGTTTCTTTTTCTATTTATAGTGTTGGTCATTCTCCTACCTATGTCATTTTTCCTCTTTTGCTCTGAAGAACGCGTTTTTCCGTATTGTCATTGTGTTCAATAGTTGTTTTGTCGTAATATTATCTTATATTTCTCTGTGCTTAGAGTCAAACTAGAATTGCCTTCTACTGGCTCTGTTCATAATCATTGTACTTCTGTTGTCTTAGATGCAAATTAAATCGTTTATTTTCTGCTGTAATGTAATTTTTAACAGGCTTGCTATAAGAACTTTTACAAAGAGTTTTAAACCCTCAAAATAAAACACTTGATTTGATAGTTTACGTTTTCTCAATCTCAGAGTATTCTTGGACGTAATGCAACTTTGGCCGAGGACGTGGCCAAGATAGGCAGTGGTGATTATTCTCAGCTGGAACAAAGGGCTTCCAGAGGCTCTGAAAGAGTCCAGGCAGAGACACTTCGGAGAGATCTTCACGAAGCATCTCAACAGATAGAGATGCTCAAGGCTGAGAAGGCGAAGATTGAATCTGAGGTATCAATGTATCAGAGTTTTGCTGGGAAGATGGAGTCTGATCTGAAGAGTTTGTCTGATGCTTATAACAGCCTTGAACAGGCAAATTTCCATCTAGAAAAGGAGGTACAAGCTTTGAAGAGCGGCGGAGCGTCAGCGATTCCTGATATAGAGGCAGTGAAAGCAGAAGGTAGAAAAAAAGCCCAGAAGGAGAGCGAGGCTGAACTGAACGATCTGCTAGTATGCCTGGGGCAGGAACAAAGTGAGGCAGAAAAACTAAGGGCGAGGTTGTTGGAGCTGGGAGAGGATGCGGAGTCATTACTTGAGGGTGTTGGAGATGACACAGGGCTGCCCGAAGATGACGAAGAAGCCGAAGGGGAGTAACGGCTCTTATTGTATCTTTAGAAGTAATTCGTTTTTCTTCTTGTCAACACATGGTTTTGTACATTTGTGGGTGAATTGTACAGGTGACCGAATCGTTGGGTGTGACGATGGGAACTGTGAATCAAACTGATTTCATGATTTCTTTAAATTATTGTTTCTCTTGGATCAGATTGGTCTATCATGTGGGGTGATTTAGTACATTCAAATGTAGATCTTTGAATGTCCCTTTGGGACATCCGATAAAACAATATAGATCTTTGAATTAAAAAAAATGGAAAAAAAATTAAAAATAATATTTTTATTTCTCATCTAATGCTTGACGTTTACTGCAGTAGGGTATAATTATCACCTGCTGAAAATAACTCCTCGAAGAGAACACAAATACAAATTAAATTCTCTTTGGTTTTAGCATAATAATCTTACCTGAAATACTTTTATGTCCAATCTGAAAAAGGGTAAATCTTGCGGAAAGTAAAGGTCAAATTTATGTCCAACGAACAAGAATTTTCTGAATGGTAAGGTTAGTTGCACGTAATTTAGAAATTGCAAAGCTTCTCCGTAAGATCGCGTTGGGATTAAGGTTGAGTTAATTTTCACCGACTTTTGTGTATGTTTGATTATGCAACTAAATCTTTTCTTCAATTGGATACTGATTTTTTATTTTTTTATCTTGAAAAAAAGGTAAGGAGGAAATCAATGTTTCTGCTGTTTAATTTTTGGTTTACCCTCCACATTGCGTTACAATATCATAATTACATGTTGAAATTTTCCTTTTCTGTGTTTAAAATTAGGTAAAATATAACACTAATGAAGGATAACGTATATTTTTGAACTGTTTTTATGTGAATCTATTTCACTCTTGTTAATTTCATTAATTAAGAATTTAATGTGATTAAAATTAAAAATTAAAAATATAATATACAAAATTTTTAATTAAAAAATTCAATAATGATATCCGGTTTCACCTACACGGACGAATAATCTTATTATAAGTCGAAAGTAGACTCGTCAGTATGATCTTATTACAAGATATCAAGGTAGAAAAACTTAACCAAACCTCATAGGTGAAGTAATGATATTTGGGCGAATTTGGATTAGGGTGAGAGATTACTTAACTAAATTAAAATTTACTCTTGATTATAAGCTAAAAAAAAGAGAGATAAAACGACAAATGTTTAGATTTGCTAATGTTGAAGAGTCCTTTCTATAGTACATATCTATTACTTATATAGACACGTAAAACTAACGGATATGCTCCATTTGACATGTTGCACCTCTTTACTTATATAATTGTCTTCTTATCATGGTTTGAAATCCCTAGACTAAGCCCATTATATGATTAATGAACCGACTCAAACAATGGCCCTTTTGAAATTCATTATTCGATCTTATGGAGGATTTCAAGTCAGTAGTCGGCTCATTTTGGTAAACTATTTCAGCTTCGAGACCGAACTTATCATTTTATCGGTCTATTGCTTTCAACTTCATTTCTTGATTGAATAAGCCTAGAAAATTAAATGTGAATTTGCTGTCTTGTGTTGTTCACTTCTACTCGAAAAATTTTCTTGATTGAATCAGGAACTCTTTTTGCTCTGTACAACTTTGATGCAAAAAAATTAAGCATCTCCTGAGAAGTTTGAAATATCATTGAGAATTTGAAAAGTCCTAAGAATTCGAAAAGTCTTGAAATAATTGTAATTAATGATGATTATTAATTGCTCTAATCATCCCTCCATCTATAAATACTTGAAGATTTCCTTTTCATTTCCACTTTTCACTTTTCATTGCCTTCTCTCAACTCTCTCAAGTTCTTTGTTTCATTCGCAAGTTCTTTTTTGTTCAAGGTAAATTCTCAAATTTTCTTTGTTTTTTCCTTTCCTTTTTCTTGCTTGTCTAATTTGATCTATGTTATCTTAGAAACATGGGTAAGAAAAGATCAGATTCTCACAATGTCCTGGAAGTTTCAGCCTTAGAGCTTCTAGAGAGGTTGCAATACACTCAAGAGACATTTTGGCCAATGACCAGATACTTGTTGAAATACATGATACTAATTTTTTTGCCCTGAGACCTTTGTTCTTGTCGATTAAAAAAGACTTAACCTAGATATACTCAATCTTAGAGAGCAGAACCTCTTCGATTCTACGGTAACAACAAACTGAACTTTTGGCTTAAAATGTCTATCATCATGTGGCATGTTCTCTAAGATCCATTCAACCACTGGATAGATCACTTAGTGCCTACCTATAAGAGTACTTGCAAAGATGTAGGCATTTATGACCTTATTCAACTTTCTAAGGTTAAAGTACCATATATCAATCAATTCTAAAAGCCTTATCTATGTTTTGGTCAAAGGTAAATGCCTCTATACTCAGGTTTGCTCCTGACCGTAACCATTTATGATTTAGCTGCCTTTTTTGGTCTTCCCTATTCACTTTGTTAAAGTCAGATTTGGCCCATGATCTTTTAGATAAATTAGACTTGTCATCTTATGGAAACTTTTTAGCTAACCACATTGGTTCATTTAATGTCCCTAGTTTTGAGAGTAGGTATCATTCTTGCTATTCTAGCTATGCAATCGGCTTACGTATAATATAAAAAAAGGTTACTAGGGAGCACTTGAACCTAGCCATCAACCTTGCTCAAAGGGCTTCCTTAAACATTGCACCTTATTGGTTAGCACACTAGTATAGAGGTTTATTTGATCTTTCACCACTTAACCCAACTAAACAAAACTTTAGCCTTTAGGCTGAAAAGTTTAAAGAACCAAGTAATCCATTATGGATGCTTTTCTTTTGGTTTGTTGCATTGATAGGGTGCATTTATGCACCATTTCTTTATGAATTCCCATACTTTTGTGTTTAATCGGTAAACATTGACTTAGTTTGTGAATTTCATCACTTTGGAACAGGTTTTATAAATTTCAAGTCAACTTGTGGACTTTTGAAGACTTTTTACATAATTTGCCTAGCTTGGGTCAAGACTAAGGGTCACGGTCACTTGTTAGATATAGCCCGATTTTTATTAGACAACTATCATATTTAGCTGTACTTTTTAGGCAGAATTTTATGGGGAATAGTCTACCCTTAATTAGGATAATTCTGGAGGATATTTTGAGTCCTATCTTTTTCTACCCTCCCTAATCTTTTGGAGGAATTTTAGGAGTTAATCCCCTTTCCTTGTAAAACTCTTTCTCTTTTATTTATTTTATCACCTGTAAGAGGAACGTGTTCCTCATTCTTTTTTTCTGCATTCTGAACTTTCTGCTGGCTTTGTTAAGAACATGTGTGGCTAATTTCTTTATTCTACCCAAGGATAATTGAAGTTTATGTTTAACAAGGATTGTGAGATCTAATTAAATTCTTTTTTTCTCTTTATTATTTCAGTTATTATATATTTTCTATTGCATTTTTATTGCTATTTTATTAATCCTACAATCCAGCCAATTGTGTTATTAATCTAATAGTGTCTACTATTCATATTTTTGAGAAGATAATTGCTTGATAACTCTAATTTTCATAGCAAACAATCGATGATTTGTGTTGTGGAGATATACAATGTAATTGTAATAAATTGCGTGGTCAAGTTTATTGGTTAGAATTAGGTTCCTCTAATTCTTAACACTTTTAACAGGTTAAACTCTATGATAGTATTCTAAGACTACTTGATTAATTAGGGATTAATTGATGAAGTTTTATAATTAATCTACTCTTAAGGAGGAATTAGACGTTAGGTGGTTATTAACAACTATAACTGATTGGGTGAAATGATAAATTGAATATCTTTGTGTCCATGATTAATCCTAAGAATTGAACTGAAATTTATCCTTGTGCTAGATTTTCATTCATTGATTTTTCCCATTTAATTTTATGTCTTTTAGTTAATTTGATTTGATTAAACTCTTATTTGCATAAAATCCCCATTTAATTACTTAGATTCTTATCTTGGTTGTTTTGAAAGATTTCAATTAAACCAATCTCTGTCAATTCAATCTTGCCCACCCTATTTATAATTTATTCACCCAAAGAAAAAATTATTTTTGGTGGATTCGACACCCATCAAATTTTGGTGTTATTGCTGGGGAATGGTTTTAATTAATTTATTTCTTTTTGATGATTAGGACAGATCGTGCAAGTGAAATTTAATATGATCCTGAAATCGAGAAGACAGTTAGGAGACTAACAAAAGAAACTAAAATTAGGAAGTAAGAACTAGCAAGCACTTTAACAAAAATGAAAGAAGAAACAGATCCTGACTTGCCTTAATCCTCTAGTGAGTCGGAAGAAGAACAACCCACCATGGCAGTGTAAGATAGGAGGCCCATGAGGGTTATCACAGCCTCACCAATAGATTAGTCCTCTCTCTGCATCATTTATCCCAACTTAGATGTGACTTTTGAGCTAAGACCGGGCATGATATAATTATTACCTAAGTTTCATAGGAGGGAAAATGAAAACCCTCACAAGCATCTTAAGGCATTTCATGTGATTTGTGTTAGCATGAAGCCACAGGGGGCACTGAAGATCAGATTAAATTATGTGCTTTTCCTTTTCCATTAGAAGATAATGCTAAAAATTGGTTGTTTGATTTGTCTCCAGGTTCTATCGACATATGGGCGGATATGATTAGATTGTTTTTAAAGAAGTTCTTCCCTTCTTCTAGGGTAATTAGAATAAAGAAGGAGATAACTAGGATTAAGCAAAAGCCATCAAAGACTCTTTATGATTATTGGGAGAGGTTCAAGAGTCTTTATGTGAGTTTTCCACAACATAATATATAAAAAATATCTCTAATTGAACATTTTTATAATGGGCTTTTAAAGATAGAGAGGAAGATGATAAATGCAACTAGTGGAGGTGCTTTTGACACTAAACCCCCAGAAGATGCATGCAATTTGATCGATATCATGTCTGGCACATAAAGGCAATATGGAAATTATGAACCCTCGAGAAGGTTTAATGATGTAAGCTCATCTAACATTGAATCTCAGCTTGCTCAACTTATCACTTTGGTCAAAAGTTTGGTTACAGAAAATACACAACAAGCTAAGGTCTATGGCATATGCACTTACCCTAGTCATCCAATTGACATGTGTTTTATACTTCAAGAGGATGACTAGCATCAAGTTAATACCATAGGAGAATTCTTAGGTCCCCCATAAAGAAGATATGAACCATACTCGAACATATATAATCCAAGATAGAGGGATCATCCTAATTTTAGCTATGGATAGAGGTAACCAAACCAGTAGCAAAAACTGCCTCCATAACAATAACCATATACTTCTGAATAGGGTATGTCACTAAAAGATATTGTGAAGTCACTTGCTAATAATACCATGCAATTTCAATAGGAAACCAAGGCAATCATTCAGAATTTGAAGAACCAAATGAGTCAATTAGTGAACTCCTTGAGAATCCCAAGGGAAGCTATGATTTCTAACTGAAGTGAATCTAAAATAAAATGTGGGTGCCATAACACTTTGAAGTGGAAAAGAATTGCTAGAACTTAGCCATGATGCTAACTATGGCCTGCACTTGAAGACTAAAATGGCAAAAGAGGTTACTGTTCATCCGAGATAGCCTGACCAACCTAATAAGAATAATGACTAGCAACCCAAACCACTAGTGATCAGTCCTCTATTTTGTTGAAAGATTAGCCAAATCCAAAAGAGAAAAGGAGGAGAAAGAAATTTTAAAGATTTTTTGCAAGGTTGAGGTAAATATCCCTTTACTTGATGCAATTAAATAAATACCTCGATATGCTAAATTTCTCAAGGAGTTATGCACTAACAAGAAAAAGTTGGCTAATAATGAAAAAATAAGTGTGGGGGAGAACATTTCAGTAGTCCTCTAAAAGAAATTGCCAACCAAATGCAAAGATCAAGGTATGTTCACTATCTCTTACAAAATTGGTAATGTAGGGATAAGGAAAGCTATGTGTAATCTTATTGCTTTAATAGATTTTATGCCTATGTCTATTTATTTGTTTTTGGATGCTAGTCCTTTAAAACAGATAGGTATAGTTATTCAACTTGTTGATAGATCAGTAGTGTATCCTAAAGGTGTATTAGAAAATATGTTGGTTCAAGTTAATGGATTAATATTTCCTACTG
>CANXYI011376137.1:0-14250 GCA_948208565.1 Hura crepitans | reverse complement strand
ATAAAATGTGGTCGGTTGGGACATTCTCGGGATGTACCTGGATGGTCTCAAAAATATCATACCCTAAACTTGAAAATTTTCACTAAGTATGATGAAAGAGGAATTAGAATTTTTTTGAAGTCAACTGATATTTTTCTGAATATTTTACTCTAGCTGTGAATAATGCTAAAAAGTCAACGGTGGAATTTTGACTTGAAATTTTACATGAACCCTAGTATTATTAATTAAGGAATTTTAAAACTAAAATGGGAATTTTTGGAGACCTATAAAATATTTCATGAATTGTTGAACCAAAAAGTGACATAAAATGCTAAAAATTGGTTTGGTGGTCATTTGGCCCAATCTAATGGGTCCAACCCATCACCCATAATTAATTTCACATGTGTGTACACCACGCATGTAACCATACCATCATCAACCTTAAGAAACCCACCAAGTCGATGCCATTGGCCATTATTTCTCCATTTTGGCAAGCTTTTCTCTCTCCTCTCCCACTTAAATCTCATGAAAAAAAACCCTAAAATTAAAGCCTCCATCCATCTTAGGTGTCAATTCCACCATTAATTTGAAGAAAGGAGTCCAAATTGGGATGTTTTCACACTTGGATGAATAGTTCCCAAAGTAGGTAAATGACCTTAAATCCCATTTTTTATTTTTGGTATAGGTAGTTTAGGGAATTTTAAAAATCTTTATGATTTTAGAATTCCATTTGGACTTATGGTTAATTTTTTAGAATTTTTCTAAGTTAGAATTGCTTGTGTTTAAGGTTTGAGAAGGCAAGTGAGAGAAAACCTCCAAATTAAGCTCAAAGTGGTGGAGAAAGGGGTGTACACACACCCTAGGTATGTGGAATAACTCAAATGTGTTATGCCTAACTTGTATGTTAATTTTTATACATGTAACCTTGTATAGAAGTGTGGCTTTTTATGGGTATGTGTATGTAAATTTGGTAAAATTGCATTATAATTAGGTAATTGGCCTTAAAATAATGAGATGTATATATTAAGTCGGAATGAAATTCATGTTTAGGTGTATGCCCTAGTAATAGCCGAATGGTTATATATGTTAATGCATGTTTGTTCTGCATATGTGTGGTGATAGGTTTACAACCCTGTGAGTTGTGGGTTGAACATGATACTATGTTGCTAGCGATAGTTTAGAGGACCAAAGGGTCTAAAAGGAGAAATAAGGTGGAAGTTGAATTAGAAGTGTTTTTCCTTATATGATAAATTGGGTTAGTGACTAGGGTAGCCATTATGCTTCCCAATTTACTCTAAATGTCTGGTAGTGCCTGATAAGAGTTTTAATAGACAAAAATAGATAATAACTAGGGAATAACTGATCAAATTGGACTAAAGGAATTGTTTGGTCAAACTTAGTCAACATGGGTAGAAGTTAAATGAAAGGCCCTTGGGGAAATCCTAGGATGGGTGACCTCAGTGGGAAGTAGCACACCATGCCTGTTTCAGGTGGAAATGGGTAGGGGGTGTTATAGTTAGTGGTATCAAAGCGGGTTTAGGCATTGCTAGGCGTCTGATACATGAATGCATGAGTCTAGTGTGTTAGTTGGAGTTAAGCTACATTGTTTGATGTTGATAATTGTTTTTGTTATAGTTAAATTACAATGAGTAAACAAACCCCACCAGAGAGAGGAGAGGAGATGGCAAGTTATGCATTTATCACTATTCATGGGCCTAAAGGGAGTGCAGCCACCCCTGATCCTAGCGATGCTACACAATGATAGCCACCACCCCAGCCTCATCTATAGCCTGTACCTAGGGTACAAGCTTCCTTTGAGTTGCTACAGTAGATAGTGAACTTGTTGAGATAGACTGTAGCATTAGCTCTAGCGCTTGTGGTAGTTACACCTCCACCAGCTCCTTTAGTGCCACAGAAGACGTATTTAGAGAGAGTTTGGAAGTTAAGAGCTGTGGACATTTTAGGAGGCTAAGAGGACAATACAGCTAAGGCAGAGTATTGGCTAGAGAGAACAAGGATTTTAGAAGAGTTAGAGTGCCCAGAGATAGAGTACGTGAGGTGTGCCATACCTTGTTAAAAGAGGAGGCATACCACTAGTGGGATAGATTGAAAAGGGGAAAGATAGTAGGTGAACCGACTTAGGGATTCTTCTGGAAAGTGTTCAAAAAAAGATATGTTCTAGACTCCTAAATTGACAAGAAAAGGTAAGAGTTCTTTGACTTAAAATAGGGTAGGAGGTCAATCTTAGAGTATGAGAAGGACTTCGACTGCCTGAGTCCATATGTAGTGGAGTTTCTCCTTAGTGATGAGGAGAAGTGTAAGAGGTTTGAAAAGGGCCTCAATGTAGAGATTTGGATGTAGATCTCTACCTCTGAGATTAGAGATTTTTTAAAGTTGGTAGCAGTGGCTTATAACATGGAAGAGATGGTTTAAGAGAAGAGGGATTTATTCCATAGAGAGAGGCCTTTCATAGCAAGCCAGACAAGTTTAGCTCCAGGTAGGAGTAAAAGACCGAGAGATAGTTAGTAGGGCCAACCATCTCAGAGGTAGTAAAGCTCATAGTCACAGGGGCAAGCCCCATCACAAAGGACTTGGCAAGGGAACTCTTCCATGCCACGACCACCTCCCTCATAACAGGCACCTAGTGCCCCTATATCTAAAGCTAAGAGTGCAACCCCAGTGTGTGAGACTTACTAGAGGAAGCACTAGGGTCAGTGTTAGGGGAGAAGAGGAGTATGTTTCATTTGTGGTGCACAAGATCACTGGCAAAGAGAGTGCCTTCAAAGACCAGCAGAGGTGGTGCAAACACAGGTGTCTATGGCAGCTACAACTAGTAGACCTACGAGGTCACCTAGATAGGAGCAGGCTACCACTGGGAGGAGGCAAAGGCTTCAGATGTCATAGCTGACACTTTTTTTCTCTCTTTGATATTTTAGTACTAGCTTTGATAGATCCAGAATCCACACATTGTTACATATACACTGCACAAGCTAAGGATAGAGACTTGGAACTAGAGCATATTGACTTAGATAAACAAGTGAGCAACCTGACTAATCAGAGTGTGATAGTGAACTCTATATATAGACATTATCCTCTGATGAATCATGGTTAGATATTTCCAGTCGACCTAATTGAGCTACCCTTCTATGAGTTCGACATGATATTGGGTATAGACTGGCTGTCAGAGCATAAGGCAATGATTGACTTTGAAAAGAAGAGGTTGAGTCTTTAAACCCTAGAGCGTAGAGAAGTGATGGTTATAGGTGATAGAGACTCCCTACATAATGTAATCTCAGCCATGACAGCTAGAAGATTCGTTCAAAAGGGATGTAAAGCTTTTCTAGCTGTAGTGGTAAATGCTATTATCCAAACCCCTAGCTCGAATCAGATACTAGTTAGATCTGAGTTTCCCGATGCATTTCCTAATGAATTATACACGGTCTCGATTACTTCTTATAGGATAGCACCAGTAGAGTTGAGGGAATTGAAGGTGCAGTTAATTGTGTTGCTAAATAAGGGCTTCATTAGTCCTAGTGTGTCTCTGTAGGGAGCCCCAGTGTTATTGGTGAAGAAGAAGGATGAATCATTGTAGTTATACATCAATTATAGCCAACTAAATTGCATGATAGTCAAGAACAAGTACTCGTTGCCAAGGATTAATGATCTCTTCGATCAGCTAAGTGGTGCTAGTGTCTTTTCCAAAATTGACTTAAGGTCAAGATACCACCAACTATGAATTAAGGAGGGTGATATCCCTAAGATAGCCTTTAAAACCAGATATAGGCATAATGAGTTTCTAGTGATACCATTTAGGCTTACTAATTCCCCTGCAGCATTCATAGATCTGATGAATAGGGTGTTCAAGGTGTACCTAGATCAATTTGTAGTGGTGTTTATTAATGATATTTTAGTGTATTCAAGAACCCAGGAAGAACATGAACAACACCTCTGAATTGTGCTACAGACACTGTGATAGAAATAATTGCATGCTAAGTTCAATAAATGTGAATTTTAGTTAGAAGAAGTGGCGTTCTCTGGCCACATAGCCTCAACTGAAGGTATTAGGGTGGACTCGAGTAAGGTAAAAGCAATGTTGGAATGGAATCCTCCTAGGAATGTGATAGAAATCCAAAGTTTCCTAGGATTGACAGGCTACTACTGAAGATTCATAAAAGAATTCTCAATAATTGTTGCTCCATTAATGAGGTTAATCAGAAAAGATGTAAATTTCGAGTGGGATAATAAGTGTCAAACCAATTTTAACAAGTTAAAGAGGATGCTGACAGAAGCTCTTATCCTGACATAGCTAGAATAAGGTAAGGAGTTTGTGATCTACAGTAATGCATCACACAACAGACTTAGGTGTGTGTTGATGCAAGAAGGAAAGGTGATTGCTTATACTTCTTAGCAGCTGAATCCACATGAATGGAACTATTTGACGCATGACTTAGAACTGGCAACAATAGTATTTGCATTAAAGGTGTAGAGACATTACGTATATGGAGAAAGATGTTATATTTACACTGATCACAAGAGCTTAAAGTACTTGCCTGCCTAGAACGAGCTAAATTTAAGGCAGAGATGGTGGATGGAGTTGATCAAGGATTATGATTGCTTGATTGGCTATCATCTAGGCATGGTGAATGTGATTATAGATGTATTGAGTCATAAGATGATAGCCACACTGAGATCAATGTATGCTAGAATGGAGTACACTTTAAAAGGTGCAGTGTTAGCTGAGTTGCAAGTCAAGGCTGATTTTAGAAAGCAAGTGAAAGAGGCACAAATGAAAGATACTCACTTAGTATAAATAGTGGATAAATTCAAAGAGGGGAAGGCAGTAGGATTTCAAATGGCAGAGGATGGAAGCCTATATTATCAAAATAGGCTATGCGTACCTAATGTCGAGGAGTTGAGATTGCAGATCTTAAGACAAGCTCACAAGGCTCTATATTTGATGCACCTAGGTAGCACAAAGATGTAACTTGGGTTGAAGCCTCATTATTGGTGGCTTGGAATGAAATGTGAAGTAGATGAATACATGGCTCGATGTCTGACATGTTAGTAGGTGAAAGCACATCATTAGGTTCCTTCTAGACTGTTACATCTGATTGTAATTCCAAAATAGAAATGGGAGAAGATCACTATGGATTTTGTCATGGGATTGCCGAGGACAAAGAATAGATGTGATGCCATATGGGTGATCATGGACAGGTTGACAAAGACCACCCATTTCATATTGATGAGGATGAACTATCCATTGGAGAAATTAGCTAAGCTATACGTTGATGAGATTGTGAGGTTGCATAGAGTGCCTACAACAATTATATTATATCAGGACTCGAGATTCACAACGAGGTTTTGGAAAAAGTTATAGGAAGCCTTGGGTACTCAACTAACTTATAACACTGCATTCCACCCTTAGACAGATGGCCAATTGGAGAGAGTAATACAAGTGTTGGAAGACATGCTAAGAGGTTGTGCCATTGAATTCAAAGGCAATTGGGATCAATACCTAGCATTGGCAGAGTTTACATACAACAATAGCTACCAAGCTAGCTTGGAAGTGGCACCATATGAAGCACTATATGGTCACCGATGCAAGACTCTGCTTTATTAGAGTGAAGTGGGAGAAAGTAGGATTGTGGGATCTGATTTAGTTTGAGATGCGGAGGAAAAGGTCAAGGTGATCAGAGAAAGATTGAAAGTGGCCTCAGATAAGCAGAAATCATATGTTGACTTGAAAAGAAGGAACATTGAGTATGAAGTCGGAGATCACATGTTCTTGAAGGTGTCGCTATAGAAAAAGATGGTACGGTTTGGCAAGAAAGGCAAGCTCAGTCCTAGATTCATCGAGCCTTATGAGATTATAAAAAGAGTGAGCCTGTTGGCCTACAGACTTACGTTGCCACCAGAGTTACAACAGATACATGATGTCTTTCATGTATCTATGTTGAGGTGATATCATTCGGACCCAACACATATAATAGCTATTGAGGAGATATAGGTTCAACCAGACTTGACGTATGAGGAAGAACCGATGTAGATTCTAGCCAAATAAGTGAAGTAACTACGGAACAAAAAGATCCCATTGGTGAAAGTACTTTGGAGGCACCACAACCTAATAGAGGCAACATGGGAGAGTGAGGAGCAGATGCGGAGGTAGTATCCTCACCTCTTTGCTTCAGGTAATTTCAAGGATGAAATTTCTTAAGAAGGGAAGAATTATAATGCCTAATAGTCAAAGTGTTATGAACAATACCGGGCAAGCCCAAGTGAGGTTCCTCGTTGTACGGGTTGTCATTTTGAGTTTAATGACTAGCATATTGGTCATAAAACTTTGATGGGCCTAAAAATGGGGAAAATAAATGAACTAAAAATTTTAGCAGAACTAATAATTCATTTTACTGTTTACGGAGATAAAATGTGGTTGGGTTGGGATAGTCCCAAGATGTGCCCCAATGGTCTCAAAAATATCATACCCTATACCTCAAAAATTCCACTGAATATGATGGAGGAGGAATTAGAATTTTCTAAGGTCAACTGATATTTTTTCTAAATATTTTTATTCTAATCATCAATAGTGCCAAAAAGTCAATAGTGGAATTTTGACCTAAAATTTTACATGGACTCTAATCTTACTAATTGAGGAATTTTAAAATTAAAATGGGAATTTTTGGAGACTTATAGAATATTTTATGAATTTTTGAACCAAAAAGTGACATAAAATGCTAAAATTTGGTTTGATGGCCATTTGGCCCAATCCAATGGGTCTAACCACCCATCACCCATAATAGATTTCACACGTGTGTACACCACACATGTAACCAAACCACCATTAACCTCAAGAAGTCCACCAAGCTGACGCCATTAACCACCATTTCTCTATTTTTAGCAAGCTTTTCTCTCTCATCTCCCACCCAAATCTCATGAAAAATATCTAAAATTAAAGCCTCAATCCATCTTGGGTGTCAATTCCACCATCACTTTGAAGAAAGGAGTCCAAATTGGGAAGTTTTCAAACTTGGGTGAATAGTGTCCAAAGTTGGTAAATGACCTTAAATCCCATTTTTTATTTTTGGTATAGGTAGTTTAGGGAATTATAAAATTCCTATTATTTTAGAATTCCATTTGGAGTTATGGTTAATTTTTAAAAATTTTTCTAAGTTAGAATTGCTTGTGTTTAGGGTTTGAGAAGGCAAGTGAGAGAAAACCTCTAAATCAAGCTCAAAGTGGTGGAGAAAGGGGTGTACACACACCCTAAGTATGTGGAATAACTCAAATGTATTATGCCTGAGTTGTATGTTAATTTTTGTGCATGTAACCTTGTATGAAAGTGTGGCATTATGGGTGTGTGTATGTAAATTTGGTAAAATTATAATTAGGTAATTGGCCTTAGAATAATGAGATTTATAGATTAAGTCAGAATGAAATTCATGTGTAGGTGTGTGCCCTAGTAATGGCTGAATGGTTATGTATGTTAATGTATGTTTATTCTGCATCTGTGTGCTAATAGGTCTATGACCCTGTGAGTTATGGGTTAAACATGGTACTATGTTGTTGGTGGTGGTTTGGAGGACTAAAGGGTCCAGAAGGAGAAATAAGGTGGAATTGAATTAAAAGTATTTTTCCTTGTAAGATAAATTGGGTTAGTGAGTAGGGTAGCCATTATACTGCCCGATTTACTATGAATGTCTGGTAGTGCCTAATAGGAGTTTTAACAGACTAAAATAGATAGTAACTAGGGAATAATTAATCAAATTGGACTAAAGGAATTGTTTGGTCAAACTTAGTCAACATGGGTAGAGTTAAATGAAAGGCCCCTAGGGAAATCCTAGGATAAGTGACCTCAGCGGAAAGTAGCACACTTTGCCTATTTCAGGTGGAAAAGGATAGGGGGTGTTATAGTTGTAATAGGTATAAAATGATTTTTACACATTGTAAAAATAATTAAAATCATTTTTGTATTTAATTAGTTTGTGTTTTGTTAATAAAACGGGTTTTGATTTTTCTTAATAAAAGTTAAGATAACAAGATTTGCTTTCTAAAATTGACATGAGAGAACCAAAGTTCTAAATATAATCAATCACCTAACTTCATGTATGATATTTTAAACTTTAAGCATTTTAATTAATTTCTATAAATATGTTTTGTGATTCCTTTTACGTGAATACGTGATTTATTTTAATTGTAAAAACCACTTGAGAAAAAGAATAATATTATAAATTCAAATCGAACTATTAATTGGTGTAAATAAGAGTAAGGTTCCAAACCATTTTGGTTTTGGCCTTACAAGGTATTTCCCAACTCCGGTTGGGTGGCGACTCCTACCTTGTAGTGCCCAACTCGCTCTTTTTAGGCTAATCAAATATGAACGTCTTAGTATTTCTCTAATTTCCTTCACGTATTTTGGGACTTGAGGACTGAGATTGAGGTCGAGCCTTTGGCTATTTCAGTTTGATTAGCCTCATAAATGAAGGGATGCAAACAACAGTGTAGATTTGGTAAAAGCGGAGAGTGCTTTACTTGTGGTGCTAGAGACCACTACTAAAGAGACTGTCCTCAGAGGCAGTTAAAGGGTGGTTACACTTAAATATCCATAGTTACAATTAAGAACAGTGGTCAGAGGTAGAGTAAAGGGGATTAACCTAGTCCTAGTCAAAGGATCATATCAAAAGCTCATGCCCTAGCCTAATGGTTTGTTGTCAGGGCTAGAGAGGAGGTAGTAGCACCAGATGTCATAACTAGTACTTTTTACTTATTTAATGTTCTAGCTTTGCCTTTAGTAGACCCAAGATTGACAAATTCATATGTATGCACCACCTTAGCACATGATAGAGGAATGAAATATAAGTATGTGAACATAGATATACAAGTCAGAGATCCTATAGGGCAGAGTGTGCATGTGACTAAAGTGTATAGATAGTGCTTCTTAGTGATCCAAAATTATTTATTTCTTATGGATTTGATTGAATTGCCTTTTCATGAGTTTGATGTGATTCTGGGAATGGATTGGTTGTTAGACCATTGAGCTATACTTGACTGTGTAAATAAGAAGTTGATCCTATAGACTATAGAGGGATAGATAGTGATAGTTGTGGGTGAAAGAAACTATGTGAATAATCTCATCTCAACTATTGTAGCAAGGAAACTATCTTAATACAACTTTTATTTCTATTTTAAAATTGAGGTGTATCCTAGTACAACTTCTATTTCTATTACTCCATACCAAATGGTACTTACTGAGCTAAAAGAATTGAAGTTGCAATTATAGGAACTATTGGATAAGGGTTTTATTAGACCTAATGTTCACCTTGGGGAGCACCTGCATTGTTTATGAAGAAGAAAGATGCCTCACTTGGACTGTGTATTGATTACAAATAGCTGAACAAGGTGATAGTGAAAAATAAATATCCTTTGCCTATAATAGATGACCTTTTTGATTAGTTGAGAGGTACAGATGTATTTTCTAACATTAACTTGAGTTTTAGATACCATCAGCTAAGATTGAAGGAAGCTAATATTTCTAAGACAACATTTGGAACCAGATATAGGCACTATGAGTTCTTAATAATGCCTTTTGGTCTCATAAATACCCTGATAGCCTTCTTAGACTTATTAAATAGAGTATTTCAACCTTATCTAGATCAATTTGTATTAGTGTTTGTTGATGATATTCTAGTATACTCTAAAAATAGGGTGGAACATGAAAAACATCTCAGGGTTGTGTTACAGACTCTGATAGAGACAATTGTATGCCAAGCTCAGTAAGGATGACTTTTAGCTAACTAAAGTGGCTTTTTTGGGACATATAGTGTCAGCAGAAGGCATCAAAGTAAACCCTAGCAAGATCAAGGTTGTGTTAGAGTGGGAACCTCTTAGAAATGTGATAGAGATACGAGCTTTCTAGGATTAGTTAGGTATTATTGGAGCTTTATGAAGGGATTTTCTTTTGATTATAGCCCCTTTGACAAGATTAGTTAAGAAGAATGTGAAATTTGAGTGGGATGATACGTGTTAGGCTAATTTTGAAAAGCTAAAAAAGAGGTTGATAGAAGCTTCTATCCTAATTCAACTTAAATAGGGTAAGGACTTTGTAGTGTACATTGGTGCCTTACTTAATTACTTTTATTGTATACAGATGCAAGAAGGAAAGGTAGTAGCCTATGCTTCTAGATAGTTAAAGCCATATGAGAAGAATTATCCTAATAAAGGTAGTAGCCTATGCTTCTAGATAGTTAAAGCCATATGAACTGAATTATCCTACTCATGACTTAGAGCTAGTTGCTATTATTTTTGCTTTGAAAATTTGGAGGCATTATTTATATGGCAAGAAATCTTGCATCTACACTGATCACAAGAGTTAAAATACCTTCTCACTTAGAAGGAATTGAACTTGAGGTAGAGAAAATGGTTAGAATTGATTAAAGACTATAGCTACTTAATAGATTACTATCTAAGAAAAGTTAATGTGGTAGCAGATGCTTTAAGTAGGAAATTCATGGTGACTTTGAGATTTATGAATGTTGAATTGTAGTACATTAAAGAGAATGCAATATTGGCTAAGTTACAAATAAAACAAGACTTTAGATAGTAGATAAAGCTAGCTCAGGGTAGAGATGAGTCGCTGATACAACTGATAAGTAAAGTTTTAGAGGGGAAGGCACTAGGATTTGATTTGAGAGAGAATGGATATTTGCAATATCAAGGCAGGTTGTGCATACCTAATAAAGATGACCTGAGGTTATAGATTTTGAATGAGGCTTATGAAGCTCTTTTCTCTATGCACCCTAGTAGTACTAAGATGTATTTAGACTTGAAGCCTTAATATTAGTGGTCAGGTATAAAGAGAAACATGGTAGAGTATGTTGCAAGATGTCTAACATGTTAGTAGCTAAAAGTTAAGCATCAGGTTCCTTCTAGATTGCTGCATCCGGAAGTGGGAAAAAGTGACAATGGATTTTAAAATGGGTTTACACAGGACAAGATACAAATGTGATGCTATTTGGGTGATTATTGATAGATTGACCAAGACAACTGACTTTATGCCTATCAAAATAGACTACTCACTAGGTAAGCTGGCTAAATTGTACCTTGATGAGATTGTTAGACTTATAGTGTACTTGTGGCAATCATTTCTGATAGAGATCCTCGATTCATTTTTAGGTTTTAAAAGAAGTTGCATGAAGCTTTAGGCACTAGATCTTTCACCATCAGATCGATGGATAGTTGGAAAGGGTGATATGTTATGTAGTTGTGCCATTGAATTTAAAGGCAACTAGGATCAATACTTGTCTTTAGCTGAGTTTGTCTACAACAATAGCTATTAGACTAGTTTTAGCATAGCCCTATATGAAGCACTATATAACAAAAAGTGTAAAACTCCTTTATATTAAAGTGAGAGTGGGGAAATAAGATATCGGGGGTTAATTTGATTAGAGATATAGAGGAAAAGGTTAAGGTGATTAGAGAGAGACTGAAAGCTATAGTTGATAAGCAAAAATCCTATTCTGATTTAAAGCAAATGGATATTAAGTATGCTATTAGTGAAAAAGTGTTCTTAAAGGTGTCCCCGTGGAAGAAGGTCCTCAAATTTGGGAAAAAGAGGAAGTTGAGCCCTAGTTTGATTGGCCCATATGAGATAAAAGAGAGAGTGGGACCTTTAGAATACAGACTAGCTTTGCTATATAAACTATCATAGATTCATGATGTATTTCACATATTAATGTTAAGGTAATATAGAATGGATCCCTCCTACATAGTCCTAATAATTGATGTGGAAATATAGGCCAACTCAAGCTATGAAGAAGAACCTATACAGATGTTGTCTAGAGAAGTGAAGTAGTTGGGGAATAAAGCCATTCCTCTAATTAAAGTCCTTCGGGAGACATCACAATGTAAAATAATTTACCTGGGAGCTTGAGGACTAGATGATAGCTTAGTATCCCCACCTTTTCACTCCAAGTATTTCATTGACGAAATTTCTTAAGAGAGAAAAAATTATAATGCTCGTAAATTGAGACTTCGTGAAAAGTATCACTAGGCCAGAAGGTGTTCCTAGAGTGTTAGGTCACCTGTATATAGCTTGAGGTAGAGGTACTAGTCATGAAAATTTAAGGGGCCATAAAATGATGAAATTGGCTTAATTTAAAGGCTTAGTAAAACAAAAAATTATTTTAAGCTATAATCTAGTGAGTCGTAGGCTTAAATGGAGTTAGGCTAGGAATGATCCAAGATGTGCTCGAATTAACTTGAAAATGCTATACCCTGAAGGTTAAAAATTCCCCTAGGTCTATTGATCAAAGAATTTTTAAATTTTGAGGTCGTTTGCAAATTTTCTAAATTTTAAGGTTTTACATATAAATAGAGGTAGTTATTAAGTATCATATCAATGGAATTTGGCTGTGAAATTTTACAAGCCTCTAAATGGGACCAATCAAGGATTTTTAAAATAATGCTACAATTTTTGGTAGTATGAGTGATTTTTAAAAATTCCCTAAAGTTTCTATCAAATTAAAGCTTTTTGGGGCTGTTTGGGTGGTATTAGCCCCCACCCATGCCACCACAGTCACTATAAAAAGCTCAAAGTGACACATGGGTGGCCACTTGTCCATTTACACTACCCTCATTCTTTCTCCATCCTCTTTCCTCTTCCCCCCATCCGACGTTATTTTTAACAAGAACCACAATTTTGATCCCCTTTTGCAAGATTTTTTCAATGTTTATTACCACTAAAAATCACCTTAATATGTTGGAAATTGATTTGTAAAGAAGTTAGAAGCCATAGAAGCCCTAGAGTGCAAGAAAATTCAATGAAATAATGGTGTGCAACAAAGGGTGCCCAAAAAAACAATTTCTTGTCTATAAGTAATTCCATTATATTTAATTTATTTCCTAAGGGATTTGATGATTCTATGAATACCTATGTGATTGGAATTTAATTTAGAGGTGTGTGTGAATTTTGGTGAATTTTTGAAGGGCTTTTGGTGTGAATAGAAGCTTAAGGAGGAAGTACGGATTTAGTGACCTCTTTCAAGCCTAAAGAGTGGAATTTAACTCCATAGATTAGAAGGTAAGTTAATTTATAGCCTTTGAATTATGCTTGATGGATATTGAGTGCATTAGGCTAGGAATCCTTATATGGAAATGGTGCAAATTATGGATAATGTGTGTGCCTTGGTGTTTTAGTTGTACATTTAGGCTAATGTTATGTATAAGGCATGATTAGGATGCTAACTTAGGGAAAGGAATGCATGGTAGAGTGATTTTCTATATTGGCTAAGAGCCTTATGTAAGGGTGTGTATGTGTGTGTATATTCTATAATAGTGTCATGGCATGATAATTAAGGTATATGGCATGAAGTACAGTTAGAATGTATGTATAGGTAGTGAGAATTATAAGTTTAGTTATATGTTTTCTTATAGTTGAGAGGTCTTTTTATAGGTATGATAGGTGAATGGCATGTCTACATGGCTTATGGAATGGTTTTTGGCTTGCCATTAATGGCATGTGAGGTGTTGGTAAAGCACTTGGTGAACTAAGGCTTGTGCATGGGTGTACGTAATGTGGCCGAGGCATGTTTATAGGGTATGTTGGCCTAATTTGCATGGTAAATGCATAATATGTGTATAGGCATGCTTGTGTGATGTTTAAGTGTGTATAAATATGCTTAAATGTGATAGATAACACGTATAAGGCAATTTGAGACTTGTGGCTGAGAGCTTTACAAGATATGTTAACATGAAAATGAGGTATGGCCTTTAACACTTATGTGGGTGATGGAATGGCATGTGTGGCATTATGTATATTGCTTGATTTAGGTTGATATGTATGCCTAGTAATGCATGAAATGGATAACATGTGAAACACTTGAAAAAGATGGAAAAAAGTTTGAAAAGTAAACTGCAAATTTGCTTAAAATGGCATGAAAAATGACTTTGAAAATGGATTTGTTTTAGTAATGAAA
Source organism: Hura crepitans (assembly GCA_948208565.1). Lineage (NCBI taxonomy): Eukaryota > Viridiplantae > Streptophyta > Magnoliopsida > Malpighiales > Euphorbiaceae > Hura > Hura crepitans. The sequence goes on along the minus strand of CANXYI011376137.1, from coordinate 304 downwards.
ATGTACCTTAAAGTGACTTAATATGTAATGTTTGTGTAAATTGGCATGTAAGCCATTTGTTTGGCAAATGAATTTTCTTATTTGAGGTTGGCTTTAAGCCTATGGAATTACATGATCATTGGTGCCATTAACCTAGTTTGTTGGGCAAACCAAGAGGAAATACTTTGACATGATTAGTGCCCTTGGGAGGTCTATAGACTGATCCCCATGCATAATTATTCAATATCTTTACTCCTTGAGAGGTTTCTATGTACTAATCCTTATAGGTTATGTCAGGCTAGTGCAGTAGTCAAGGCCGAAAATG
>CANXYI011376042.1:0-11023 GCA_948208565.1 Hura crepitans | reverse complement strand
ATTGAACTAGAGCCTTAAACTTAGTAGTATAAATCAAGTGAAGCTTGTCCCTTTTGTATTGTCTTTTATATATGTTATGTGATGTATCATGGTTATAAGAACTCATATGGTTGTACATCATTTTTTAGCCTAGCATTGTTTTTAAGTATTTTGTAACCCAATAAAGAAGTTCATATATATATATATATATATATATATGTATATATATGTATGTATGTGATATAGATGTGTTTTCTTTTGAATTCTTTGAGTTAGGATGGCTGATATGTATGTCCTAGATAATTAGGAGTATTAGGGTGGTTTATAATTTGATTACTAAGTATACATAAGTGTTTTTCCTCTAGTTACTATTTATAATAGGAATGATTTTACTAGTACAACTATTGTGCTACTAGATTTTTGACAAAATGATTTCTTGAATAACATAACCATCAAAGTGGTTTCTGTTAGGTCACATTTTGAAAGAGTTTACATGTTAACCAAGATCCTAAAATGGGTTTTATTTATCTGTGATTTTAGTAAAGTATATTCGAATATTTGTTGCTTGCCAACTCTCATTCGGATCTGACAAGCAAGTCGAGTGAAGGGCGCCATATTTAGTGGTATCAGAGCTCTAGTTTAGGTGTTCCTTAGTACATAAGGGCTACATATAAGTGCCATATGCCTAAGATAATGCATCATATATGTATATTCACTGCTAAGGCTTATCAGTGTTCTTTTTCATATGGATCTAAGATGAGTAATTCTATGCCACATGGTGGTAGAGAAAAGGTGGAAAGTTATGCACCTAATAAAGTTAATAAGCCCAAGTGCAGGGGAATTAGTACCAAGTGCTACTAGAAAGGTTGTGTTTGCTTAGCCAGTCCTACTCTAATAGATGGTCGAACTCTTGCGGCAGGCTATAGCCCTACTTCTCCACCTCAACAACTAATACGACCATAATCTTCATAGGCTATATAGAAGATGTATTTGGCTAGATTTAAAAAGATTGGGGTAGTGGATTTTATGGGAATAAAGTTAGAAAGAACAATCAAGTTGTAATGCTAAAAGAAATCTCAGTATTATGAATAATACTTCCTTGGACATGAATAGTGTTTCCTAAGGATGGGTCATACTAATCTTACAAAATGGAAGTATTAATCATAAAATAATTTTAGGTGAAATTTGAAGTAAAAATAAAGTCATTTAAATGGTTAAAAATGATAGTTAGGTTTCATGGCAGTGTCATGTGAATAATGACCTAGTTTTAGCCAAACTGTAAAATATTCAAATTTTGCTCAAAAAATTTTAGGGTTAATGCAACCTAGTATTCAAATATTCTAAATAGTCTATTGGCACTAGAATTGGAATTTTTGGATATTAGGAAGTATTTTTACTAAAACAGGTAAAGAAAAAAAGTTATGTTTTAATCAATTTTTCACGATTTGTTAGCTCAGGTTTTTAGAGGATTATGGCATATGGTTTAAAAGAATTTTTAGGGGTTAATTGAAAGAAATAAAAATATTTTTGAATTTAAAAAGACAAACAAAAAAGAGAAGAAAGTTTATTTCTTTAAAATCCTACACACATATAAATAGGTTAAAGGGGAGTCAAACATGGAATAGTTGTCTTCCTCTACCTCTTTTCCTATTATTGGTTAATGCCTTTAAAGGGGAAATAATCCTTCCTTTTCTTTTCTTATTTCCTTAAATTACTACAAAATGAATTCATTAAAGCAATAAATTTAAACCTTTATATCCTCTAGACAATCGATGTATGAAATATTTGTGTTTAACAAAAAAATCATGAGAAAATGAAAGAATTTGATAATTTTTTGAGTCTTGATGAATAGTAACCACATTTTTATTTGGTATTTTTTTGAGTTCTATCATTTTTTATAGGTTTTATAGGTGACCAGGAGCACATTTATGTTATCAATTTTTATTTTTAAAGCTCGTGTGATTTTATATGAATTTTTATGAAACAAGTTTGTGTTTTTTACAATTGACACGAATAACATTCGGATGGATAAGGGTAATAGAATGTCTAATTGAGCTCAATGGCATATTTTGAACTCATTGTAAGTGTAATTATGGAAATTTAATGTGTGTGTGTGCGCTTATGTATAATAAAGTGCATTTAAGTTTGTTAAAGGCTTATTAATCAGCATTAATGCATTGATGTTGTTAGGAGAGTTATATGTGGTGGTTATGATGCCTTAATTATGTTAAAATGAACAGTAGATGTATGATAGAGGTATGGCTAAATGGCCTAAGTTAGGCATTTGTATGTGAATTAGGTAATATGCATATATATTGAGTTGTTAGCATATATGATGATACATGACTAAATTTATATGTTTTATGATGATGGATATGGTAGAATGAATATTTTAGTGGGAGTATGCATTATGGATAAATGGTTTTATTGGTAAGGATGCCTAATTTATGATGATTATTGATGTATAATGGAATATATGTACATGTATGTTGGTGGATAAATGTTATATTATGTTATAGGATGGAACTTATCAAATGGACATTATATGTGTGTATAGGTTATAGCCGAATGACATAAGATTTAGGTGAGTGTGGATGTTGAGTTATGCTTGCCTAATGAGTTAGATTCATATAAATATGGCTATATGGTTATGTACATGATATAGTATGCATAAAATTATTAGTATACATTATGGAAGTGATGTTTTGTGTATTGGCTGAATGGGTTGCCGCACATGATAGTTTTAATTGAGACCTAATAAGTTTATGTTTTGACATATTATGATGAGAATAAAATATTATTGGTGGCTTATGGCCAAAATTGTGAATGTTGTATGAAGTATTAGTTGTCATGTTCTCAAAATTTAATGACTATAATTATTATGGAAATGATATATGGACATATTTTATGACAATGCCCTAATGTGCATGTGTTCATATGATATAACATGTACATATGAGACTATATGAGCATAAGGAGATATTCATGATTAATTATGTTATGTGCACATGATGAACTTAATAGAATTAGTAGCAATAAGGGTACTTTTGTACCTAATTTTGTGACCTACAGGTCCTATATTGATTTTTATGACCTACGGGTCTTATGATGAGATTTTTTTTGGATTTTATAGTCCTAATGACCTTTAGGTCTAGATAGTTGGACTTTTATAGTCTTGATGACCTTTGGGTCAAAAAAGTTAGACTTTTAGAGTCTTGATGACCTTCGAGTCTAGATTTAGGGCCTTCGTGGTCTTAATAACCCTAGCAGCCCAGTATCCCCATTATCTTATATAGTCATGTGTTTTCTTAAGTATGGCTAGTAAAATATTTTAAATGATGAAATTCATTAAAAATATTAAACATTGAGATTCAATGAAGCCAATGGATTTTGTACTGATGATATACATGTTTATAAGGTTAAGTAATTTATAAGCTTTCTACTTGTTTTAAATTACATTATGTGCATAAATGTACATGATTGTATAAAATTCTAATGTCATTATATACATATGAGTGTGATTGTGTGAGCACTTAAATTTCCTTGATTACACCACTAAGCAATTTTGCTTAAAACATAATTTTATTTGTGATGCATAGGTTGAAGAACCAAATTATAGTTAAAGCATCATAATTGTTACATATAAAAGACAAGACAATTCTTGGTATTTTTTGTTGATTTGTACATATTAATTATGGGATATAATTGATTAATGGAACTTATATCTAACATGAGAGGGATTGGGTTTAATCTATGAAGTAAATGTTTTTGTAGCTATTAAAGTAAGCTAAACAGTATTTTTATATTTGTATGATATCTTTTCCTAGTACAAAAATTGTGTTTCGTACTGTTAGATGTTTTATAGAGATCAAAGGATCACAAAAATGGGGTTTTAATTTCTAATGGATTTTAAAAGTGTTTTTCTTTTGAAGGTTACCATTCATTAAGGGATAGTGTCTCAGTATTGTTGTTATGCTGCTACATTTTAGACATAAGGATTTTTAAAATGGTTTTAAAATGTTAAGCAAATTTTTATTTATCTAACTATAGGATTTCAAGATTTCAAATTTATAATGAAGAATGTTTTAAAAAGGTTTTAATTTATTTGAGTTTTTAAGTAATAGTAAAAATTTAAGTTAGGATAGCACATTTATGTATACGCTTCGTATTCAAGTCTGGTGATCGAATTAGATAAAAGGTATCATACAGGATCCTTTAATAGCTAAGGTGTACTCCCAAAAAAAATGTCACATGTGTCACATCCCTTTTACAAGATGAAGCACTTAGATGGTAGGAGGCCATCTCTAAGCATAAGGCACTTGAACATTTGACATGCGACTTTTTCTAAATGGAATTCAAGAAGACATACATCTTAGAGATCTACCTAGACAATAAGAGGTAGGAATTCATAGAATTAAAGCAAAAGCATAGATTGATTTCTTAACATGAGGAAGAGTTTGCAAAGCTGGGCACATGTGCAAAGAATATCATTCTTGAAGAGGTGGAAAGATGTAATAGATTTAGCAAAAGGTTGAACCATGATATTAGACTGCATGTGGCTACAATAAAGATCAATGATTTTTCTACCTTGATAGAAGCATTCAATACCATTGAGCAAATATAAAAGGAGAAAAGAGTGATTTTCTAGAAAAAGAGGTCTTATTACTAAGGTCAGGGTAGTTCTACTCCCATTGCAGACAAGAAATAAAAGGGTGAGCAAACATAATAGCAGTAGTAATGTCAAGGATAGACTCAGAGCTAAAAGTTCATGCAAGGATCACATATTGGTTTTAGATAGTAGATTTAGGCACCAACTTCTGGTGCACCAACATCCACTTCTAGAAATACACTCAGAGTTTTATGTGAGCATTATCGTAACACCCCCTACTTAATCCTTTAGCTCGGTTAGACAAGGGATGAAACCTTTTTAATAAGTCACCTATCTTGATTTTACACTCGTTAGATACTTATTTAACTATTATGGACACAACAATTCCATTATTATTTTTAGGTTAGTTTAACCCACTCTATCTTAGTTTTATCTCTAGTTTATTGTATTTATATGTATTGACCAATTTATCCACCAATTTCATATAAGATATTTTACTAGAATTTTAAGGAGCATAACGGCTACTTGAATGAAAACTAAAAATTTTTAAAATGTAAAAAAGCACTTCTATGACTGTTCATAATCTGTTTAACATCCACTAAACCCTTCTAGTCCTCCAACAATATTAGCTAACATCATCATACAATCATTACAGCTATCAAAACTCATTTAGCAACACACATATCACAAATATCATGCATAACCTATTTTAAAGAACCTCCTAATACTAGTGTGTTAGGGATCAATCCTATTGGACCGCCTAACTATGGGGATAGCAAGGATTAGCCCCGTGGGACCTCCCAATATCCCAAATCTTAGCTCAGCTTATATGAATGGCAAGAATCAACCTTGTGGGACCTCGCATTATCAAGTATAATATAGGTAGCAGGGATCAGTTTGTGCAGACCTCTGAATATCCAAATGATAATGGTTAGTCCATGTGGATTTCCCCAACAACCCTAGATAATAGAGATTAGTCCACATAATCCTCCCAATACCTAATTATGTAGGCCTCATGATCAAAACCTCAATGGCTGCATCCATCATATCATATAAATAGGCAATGGCCCATATGGACTAAAACCCTTAGTAACTGCTAACTCCCTAGTCGATCGGTCTATCCATCCAGTGGGTATCTAACTAATATGGGTCGATACCAAGTACTAGTTATCTTCTCTATTATAAGTTTTTTGACTCATATTTAACTCACTTAGCTATCATTAACATTATACAATTTAAACACACACTTTTATTATCGCATGGTCTTTATTTAAGGTAGATTACTACTATTGTTGCACTATTCCTTTGGCAAAATTCCTTATGCCCACAATTTTAATAATTAACCAATATAATGTTTCATTTATGTTACCTCACATATACTTATATCACATGACATAAATTGCTTGGATTGTTGTCAATTTCATGACCATTCACACATCTTATTCCTTTTACCCCTTTCTAGTATTTGCCTCCCACATTTTACATGATTATAAGTACCATTGACACACAATGTCTATTAACTCTCACTTTACATAGCTCACAACTATTCCATGTTCAAGCATCCATAATTCATTTCTTATTATTTCCATTTCACAAACATACTTTATACTAATTTCCTAGACTAATTACATTACAATTTCATGTCAATTACACATGCACACACACATTCCCCCTTTATACACCATCTAACCATACACACAAACATTCTCACATTCCTTTTTCATTTAATCTTCATATCATTTAAGCATTATATGTACCATATAGCACACTCACACATTTATCCTTTATAATTATACACATATATATAATATATCATTTCCATACACATGAACACCAACATACTAAATAATGCATATTACATTAAATTCAAATATGTAAGGTCTCAAAACACTCAAATCCACCCCATTATGGGTTGCTTTGCTTCTCTTCCTTAATATGTCTCTCTTTGCCTACAAACATACACACTTTTAGGGTTTGAAAAATTCCTAAAAATCCAACATATCTCTAATTCAAGAACTAATTATATGGTTATTCATTGTTTACTTAGATCTATCTAAACATAAAATAAAAATTAAGAAGAGAACACTAGGTATTTTAGGCACTATTCATCAAGTGCTTAATTCTTTAAAGCTAGGCATTTGCTTTGAAATCTATCAATGGGAATAACTTCAAGAGGTTGTGGAGAGAAAGATTGATATAAAATTTAGAAGATTTGGCCTTGGATTGGGGGAGAAATGAAAGAAAAAGAGGAGGAGAAAGAGGTGGTAGCATTAGCTTGGTTGGGGAGAAGGGAGGTGGATGATGGTTTGGCATATATGACACCGACACATGTGTCACACCTTATAAATTAAACACATAAACAGCTTGAATAGCAAAACGTGTCTTTCCAATGGTCCATATTTAACTAATTTATGTTTTAAGTTTCAAAAATTCAAAATAATTGCTTAAAGCCTCAAAAATTCATTTTTTTAGTGCCAAAAATTATTGATAGTGCCTATTAAGGGCCCCTTAAAACCTTAGGTCAAAACTCTAAAGGGAACTAGGTTAACTACTCACTCAGGTTATTAGAATTTTTTATATCCATCGTATGATATTTTTAGGTCCATCCGAGCACATCTTGGGCCTGTCTCAGGACAGTGCCAACTATAGTTACTATTCACTAGTTCTTAGCCTAAAATAATTTATTGGTTTTGCTAAAAGTTTTAATTATCTTATTTTTATCATTTTCAGGCTTATTAAAGTTTTATGACTAGTACTTCCCCCTTTCTCCACCATAAGGTGCCTTGGGTTCATGAGAGACATTATTCATGCCTTAAAGGTACTATTCAAGAAACCTTAATTCTTGAGCATTACAATTATTCTCCTCTCAAGAAATTTATCCTTGAAATTTACCTAATGAGAATAGAGGAAGATATTGAGCTTTCATCTGCTCTTCACTTTCCCAAGTAGCCTCCTCCATCTTATGATGCCTCTATAGTACTTTCATTAACGGTATGGACTTATTCTTTATCTTCTTAACTTCTTTGGCTGCTATCTACACTGGCTCTTCTTTATAACTCAAATAAATGTACCTAAATCTCCTTTGCAAGTATCACATGTGAAAGGTCCAATCTATATTGTCTTAACATCAAGACGTGGAACACATCATAGATTTGCTACATTTCTAGTGGTAAGCTAACTAATAAGCCACTGGTCCCACACATTTTATAATCTCATATAGACCAATGAATCTCAAATTTAACTTTCCCTTTTTACCAAATCGAAGCATCTTCTTCCATAGTAATACCTTTTAAAACACCTTTTCACTAACCTCATATTCAATGTCCTTCTATTTCAAATCCACATATGACTTCTACCAATTAGTAGCAGCCTTTAACCTTTCTCTAATAATTCTAACCTTCTCTTCAACATCTCTAAAAAAATTAGGTCCCATGAGCTTGTTCTCACCCACTTCACTTGAATTAAGTGGAGTTCTACACCTTTTGCCATATAGAGTGTTGTAAGGAGCCATGTCTAAACTAGCTTGGTAGATATTATTATAGGCAAATTTTGCCAAAGGTAAATAATAGTCCCAACTCCTTTAAAATATAATGGCATAGCTATGAAGCACATCTTCCAACACTCATATAACTTGTTCTGATGTCCATCAATCTATTGGTGGAAAGTAATACCTAAAGTGAGATGAGTGCCTAAAGCCTATTGCAATTTCTTCCAAAATCTAAAAGTGATTAAGTGATCTCGATCAAAAATGATAGTTAGTGGCACTCTGTGCAAATTCACAATCTCTTATATGTACAACTGTGCAAACTTCTCTATGGTATAGTCCATTTTAATGGATGTAAAGTGAAATGCCTTTGTCAATCTATCTACAATCACCTAGACTATATCACACTTACTCCTAGTCATGGGTAATCCCATCACAAAGTTAATGGTGATCTTCTCCTACCTCTATTCTAGAATTACTAATGGATGCAACAATCTATAAGGAACTTGATGTTCAAATTTCACTTGTGGCATGTGAGGTATCAAGCTATATGTTCTACTACATCTCGTTTCATTCTTAGCCACCAATAATGGGGTTTTAGGTCAAGGTACATCTTTGTGTTCCTTGGATGCATTAAATATGGAGCGTCATGTGCTTCTCTCAAGATCTGTGTCTTCATCTCTTTTATCTTTGGTACATATAACCTATCACATCCTCCTTAATCTCAAATTTTGCAGTTTTCCCTTCTTTGACTTCACCTATGATTTGTATAAGGTGATAATCTAATACTTATGCTTCTTTCACATGTTGCTTTAAGTTAGGTTTTACTTGTAGTTTAGCAAGAATTGCATCACCCTTAGTATACTCTATTATGGCATTCATGGCTCTCATGGCTATTATAAACTTTTGACTCAATGCATCAGCTACTACATTAGTCTTGCTTGGATGGTAGTCAATGAAACAATCATAATCCTTTATTAGTTCCATCCAACAACATTGCCTTAGGTTTAACTTCTTTAGTGTGGGGCGGTATCTCAAGCTTTTATAGTCAATAAAGATATAACACCTTTCAGCATATAACTAGTGTCTCTACACTTCCAATGCAAATACTATAGTAGTTAGTTCCCGATAATGTGTTAGGCAGTTTCGTTCATGTGGCTTCAGTTGCCTTGAGGCATAAGCTACCACTTTTCCATCTTGCATTAAGACACATCCAAGCCTATTATATGATGCATCATTGTAGACTATAAAATCCTTTACTTGCTCGGGTTGAGTGAGGACAAGAGTTTCAGTTTACATTCCCTTTAGCTTGTTAAAGTTCACTTGGCATTTATCATCCCACACAAATTTCACATCCTTCAGCAATAATCAGGTTAATAGGACTACAATCATAGAGAAGCCCTTTATAAACCTTCTATAGTAACCAACCAATCCTAAGAAGCTTCAATTTTAATTACATTCTTTAGAGGCTTCCATTCTAATATAGCTTTAACTTTACTCAAATCTACCTTAATGCCTTCTACTAAAACTATGTGGCTTAAGAAGGCTACCCTACAATTAGAGTTTACATTTACTCAGCTTAGCATAGAGCTATTTCTCCCTCAAGTCTGGAACACAATTCTCAAATGTTGCTCATGCTCTTCTCTGCTCTTAAAGTATACCAAAATGTCATCAATGAAGACTATGACAAATTGGTCCAAGTATGGCCTAAAGATTCTATTCATGAGGTCCATGAAAAAGCTATAGGGGAGTATTAGTAAGCTTAAAGGGCATCACTAGGAACTCATAATGCCCTTATCTAGTATGCAAAGTAGCCTTTGGGATATCAAATTCCTTAATCCACAACTGGTGGTACCCCAATCTCAAGTCAATTTTAGAAAACACATTAGCACTTTTGAATTGATAAAAAGGTCATCAATTCTTGGCAACAGGTAGTTATTCTTAACTATCACCCAATTTAGCTATCTATAATCAATACACAGTTGAAAATGACCCATCTTTCTTCTTCACAAAGAGCACTTGTCTTCCCTATAGAGGTGTACTAAGCTTGATGAAGTATTTATCTAATAACTCCCATAACTGCACCTTCAGCTCTTTCAATTCTATAGGTGCTAGCTAATATAGACTAATGGATATAAGAGTAGTAACAAGATACACCTCAATTTCAAAGTTATGTTCTTATTTTGAAGGTAATTCTAATAGCTCATTTGGAAACACATCCAAAAATTCTGACACTACTAGTATCTAGCTAAGGCTAGGCTCTATTTTATTCATATCAACAACATTTAAGTAAGCCTTACATCCCTTTTGAATTAATCACCTCACTGTTTCAATCAAAATGAGATTAGGCATGGAATTCCATTGACTAGTTACTATCACACATTTCCATTGGCTACCATAATTGTCATTTTCTTTTCTTTGCCATTAACCAATGTTTAATATTCAAAAAAACCAATCCATACCCAAAATTTCATCTAATTCATTAAAGGGAAGCTTAATAAGATTAGCTAGAAATGCTTTCTTTTATACTACTTGAGGACAATTTTTATATATTATATTCACTATCATGTTTTCTCTAATTGGGTTGTTAACTATGATGTCTTTGCCTATGGGTTCAGGTTCTAGACCCCTATACATTACATGTGTAAGTGCAGATATATGAATGAGTGGATCTTGGGTCTACTAATGCTAAAACAAATGTATCAAAGAGAGACAAAGTACTGATAATCACATCAAGAGCCTCAGCTTCCTCTCAAGCTTGAATGGTATACTGACATGTTAGTGCTTGACCCTCTGACCTCATCATCTAACTTATGCCCAATTTATCATTCTTGCTTTCTTTTTGGCCTCTACTAAGTGCTAGAGATGAAGCTTGAAACTAAGAACCATCCACTTGCTTCTTGGGGCAATCCATCTAGTAGTAATGTCCGGATCCATAGACAAAGCATTGG
>CANXYI011375923.1:0-10903 GCA_948208565.1 Hura crepitans | reverse complement strand
GCTAGTGGTGGAGGTAGTACTAGAGCTAGAGAAGGTAGAGGTAGAGGTGAATTAGTAGCAATAGTATGTCTGAGTAGGTTCACTATTTACTGTAACAAAGTAGGAGATGCTTCTGGTTGCTGTTGACTAGGCATTTGTGGCTATAGCTGCTATGTAGTATCATTGGGTTCAAGTACTGATCCATTACCTACCCTCTGTATAGTTGTGGGTGCAAAACTAGCCACTTTTTTAGCCCCTTCTTTAAGCACCTAATTAGCTATTATTACTGCAAAAAGGATAACCTATCAGCCCCGTATAGAATAATAGTTCAGAGGAATTAAAATTTAGATAGTTGCACTCATGTACTCTACCTAGGAACATTAATCATATGCTCGGATACCACTAAATGTGACACCCCCTACTAGATTCCTAAATAAATCCAATAAGTGGTACACTTCCCACTAGGTCACCCACCCTGAAATTATCCTCCTAATTCATTTGATTAACTTTTACCAAATATTTATTACTTAATTTAGCTTAATTCCAAATCATGTTCTGCCCTTTTTATAGGCTCAGCTTAAGGTTATGCTAGTTTATGTAAGCCATAAATGGTCAATTAACTACTAGTAACATATTTCCTAAAATCCATCAGCATAACGGGTGTTCAGTCACTATGCAAAACTTTTTAACCTATAAAAACACTTCTATACATTTATTTTACATCTCTTAAACCCTTTTGGTCCCTTAAATATCAATCTAACATCATTTTATTTATCAGTGCATTCACATAGACATCAAGCCCCAATCTAAATATTCATAATTTAGAACCTTAGGTTCACATGCCATAAACATCACATGAATAAAACCATACATTCACAAAATATGATGATTGTCTTATTACATAACACAGTCTACACATATGCATATACACATTTCAAGTCCTATTTATAGGGCTCCTATTCCTACCTAAGTATATTGAGTGCGAAATTGTACACTAAAAACATAATGACCTTCTAACTAATCCTTTGAACTTTAGCTGCATGCTCTACAAGGTTGTATCTCGAGTTACCTATGTACCAAAATAGGTATACTGAGTATATAATATGCTTAGTGGTGAACACAAGCATTTGAATCATGTCACATGATTTATTCATGCATATATAAAGGTAGTATTATCTAATTTAGGTTATTAAGCCAATAGTAAAATTATATGTGCCAAATGACCAAAATACCCTTACACCAGTAAGTAATCAATTTATCATTTATTTAATCATTTAAAATCAAGTTAATTATGGATTTATGCCATTTCTAATAATAGCATTGAAATAATTAGATTATCAGGTCGATAAATGTTATACAAGCAAAATAACCAAAATACCTGTTATCATGTGCACCCGTTATTTGACTAGTGAATTATGCCAAAATTTGGGAAATTCAATAATATCTATCATTATCAGTGTTTTATTTATTTATTTTACTAAATTAATGGGCCTAAATAGATAGACGACACTTTAATACACTGGACATAGAGGGAACTAAAAAAATTATGCAGTGATCCACATTTTGGACCCCGGCCACTGCACTGGCTTGACCAAGTCATAGTACCGAAAGTGCAAATAACATGGTGTGGTCTATCGAATAGACTAGTACAATGATGCTTTAGGACTTTCGCTAATGTACAAGCCATGTTTAAAGATTAGTGATGTCACAATCTAGTCTTTCTAATAGATTGGTCTGTCTAGGAGATTAGTCTTTCTAACAAACTAGTGTAGTGGCCCTCTGGGACCTATGCCACTGCATCGGCATAATAAGGTAAATAGCATCAAGTGTGCAAATGCACATTATTATCCATCTAATATACTAGTATAGTGGCCTCAAAATAGACCTGGATAGCTATACTGGCCCTACCTAAAAATTAAATAGTGTAGCAGCTATTAAATCCCTAAGTTGATCAGTCAACCCATCCAGTGGGTGTCCAACTAATGGGCAATTAAACTTAATTTATATTTATTTCATTATTGGTTAACTCTTATAATATTGTTTAATGAAAAATAGATAGATATAAATTTTATAGCACAGTTCAATTTTATCCCGGTTTGGTATAGCAATAATTAGATAGTATCGAGCTAATTCGCAATTATATTTTTAGGTCCTGTGTAGGCCAATATTTAAGTCATATTATCCTTACTTTCATTACACATTTAACTTCCATTTAATTGCCATTGTCCAAGTTTATTTTTGTTTCAGGTAATGGTCAATTCTAAATAGTTATAGGTTATTTCTAGGCCCATTTCTTAGTCTTTTTCAGTGTAGTTTTCACTTAAAAATTCATACACTCCATAAGCCTAAAGCCAATCATTTTCTAGGCCATTTACAAGGCCAAATCATAGGCCTTTGTGCCATGTTAAGTAGCCATAATGTCATAACCCCTTTTAGGCACAATTTAGGTACATATCCAATTCACATTTCATGTTCAAACTTAAGTCACAATTTAGGCCTTTTCCCAATTCTATGTTTCAAGCATTTCTACATTCATCATGATCCATTCCTTACAACCATTTACAACATGCCAATTTCATGTATATGACCAAATAATGCCAAGTAAGTTAAGCCATTTCATGTCCAATACATTATGTTTTAGGATTGTTATTCATTTCAAGCAAGTTACCAAGTTTTACATAACATTTTCAATTCTATTGCTCTTAGATACAACTATATATTAACCTTAATCATGCATTCTCCTCCGATTCAATGTACATTCATGATTCTATATAGAATATGATCACTTCCATACCCACATATCCATATTATAAGGACAATTAGGGTAGTACATGCATAGTATATGTCTCGGCCATAGTTCAATCCCCAATCATACACATACTAATCAAACATTGCACACATCATATGGTTGGAACACTACTTTTATCCATGTAATTAAGTTATACATACACATAGGTACTAGTTTAAGCCCTCGGCCAAACAAAGTTCTTTAAATATTTAATGTTCCTCTTAATCAAACTATACATATACACTCACAAATCACTGCTAACCATTTATTCAACCTATAAATCAATCACACTACTATTTACCACTAATTTAACAATGCCTAAAACACCTACCCCTACCCATAAGCCAAAAAAAATTAAGGGCTTGACTTTAAATTGAAGAGTTCACATACTTTGCCAAAGGAACAAACACTTTAAGCTTTTAAAGAGTACATGAAAGTAAGCCTCCAAGGTCCCCAAATTCCATCCCTTTTCTAAGCTATTTGACACTCTAATTCTACTAAGAATCAGACACATACACTGTATGATCCATGTACACCCAAAATTTCCCAAGAAAAAGCCATGGATACTCACTGGAAAACTTGTTGCCTAGGTTGGAATTGTTATCTGACCCTTAACCTTTGATGAATTTTAATTAAATCATGACAACTCTTTTTTCCTTAACTCTTTTTCTACAATTACCCTAACACATAATGATGATTTTTAGTGGAATTTCTTTTCTAAAACAAGCTAAAAAAGATAGTGAAAATGGTGTTTCTTCCCCTATGTAGCGTCGGTTCTAATACCAAGAAGAAAAGAAAAATTTTTGGTGTGTGAGTGGAATATGCCACTTGGCAAGACAAATTTGACATGTGCAAGGGCCTTTAAGCCAACTTGCTTAGCATGGGTAGGTCTCACGACCTCCCAAACCATCTCAAAACTGCTCGATTTTGACATAAACTATAGAAAATTTTTAAAAGTTATAGAGAGCTTAAAAAATTACAGCATTTTTTTAAATTCCTCATTTAATCCCCTTTACATGCTCATAAATTTTTACAGCCAAATTCTATCGATAGGGCATTTTTTTGATTGCCTCGATTTATATGCCCACCTCAAAACATACGAGAATTTTCAATCGACTTTAGAATTCAAAAATTCTTTCATTAAAGGACTCAATGGAATTTTTAAGCTCCGAGATATGATATTTTTTGGTCCATCTGAGACATCTCGGGTTATTCTTAACCCGACTTAGTTTAACCCTATAAATTAATAGATTACAACCCAAAATGAATTATTGGTTCTGCTAAATTTTTAAATTTTTCCTTTTCATCATTTTAAAGCCCCTTGAAATTTCATGACTAGTGTTGTTGCCTCGATTCTCATGCAAGTTACCCCGTACCCCGAGCACACTTGCTAGACCTAGTGGCACTGCTCACGAAGCCTCGATACACTAGCATTATAGTTATTCTTATCTTAAGAAAATTTCATCCTTAAAATTATCTGAAGTAAAAAAGTGTGGATACGATGCTTTTATCTATTCATTAGTGTCCTATGTAGCCTCTTTAATGTTATGATGCCTCTATGGCACTTTAATAGTGGTATGGATTTATTCCTTAGTTGTTTAACTTCACGAGCCCAAATCTGCATAGGCTCCTCTTCATACATTAAATTAAGTTGTATTTTGATGTCTATCATTGGGATCACATATGAAAGATCTAATCTATACCTCCTGATCATCAAAACATGGAAAATATGTGAATCTATTATAGGCTAAGTGGCAATGCTAGCCTATAAGCTAAAGGTCCAACCCTTTCTATAATTTTATATTATCTAATAAACCTGGGACCTGTTTTCCCATTTTCCCAAATCTTAGCACCTTTTTCCCTGGAGATCCTTTCAATAAAACTTTCTTCCCAACTGTATATTCAATATCCCTTCATTTCTAGTCAGCATAAGATATTTGTTTATCAACTGTAGCTTTCAATCTTTCTCTAATCACTTTTACTTTTTCCTCTGCATCTCTGGTCAAATCAACACTAGAGATTTTACTTTCCCCAACTTCACTCTAACACAAAAGAGTTCTGCATCGTCTGCCATATAATGGTTCATAAGGTGCCATTCCCAAACTGGACTGATAGTTGTTATTGTAAGCAAACTCTACAAAATATAAGTACTGATCCCAGCTGCCTTTAAACTCAATTACACAACCCCATAACATATCTTCAAGTACATGTATCACCCTTTTTGATTATCCATTAGTCTGAGGATAATAGTAGTATTATAGGCCAGTCTGGTGCCTAATGTTTCCTATAGCTTCTTTAAGAATCTCGAAGTGAAACAAGGATCTCTATTAGAAATAATAGTCACTGGCACACCATGAAGTCTGACTATTTCATCTACATACAGCTTTGCTAGCTTTTCTAAAGAATAGTCCATTCTGACTAGAATAAAGTGAGCTATCTTTGTTAATCCATCAATAATCACCCATACAATATCAATTTTACCTCTGGTTATAGGAAAACCCATCATAAAGTCCATTGCAACTTTCTCCTACTTCCATTTTAGTATTGCTATAATATGCAATAACTCAGAAGGAACCTGATGCTCAGCTTTCACTTGTTGACAAGTTAGACATCTTTCCATATATTCTGTTAAATCTCTTTTCATACTTGGCCACCAATAATGAGGTTTCAAGTCTAGATACATTTTTGTGCTCCTAAGATGCATAAAATAAGGAGCTTTATGTGCCTTTCTTAGTATCTGTAACTTTAGGTCATCTGTATTAGGTACACACAAACTATTTCGGTAATATAGATATCCATCTTTTATCAATTTAAACCATGTGGCCTTCCCTTCTTTAACTTTACTAACCATCTAAACCAACTGCTCATCTTTCATTTAATCTGTTTAATTTGCTATTGAAAATTAGGTTTTACCTATAACTTAGCTATAATAGCATTTTTGGAGTGTACTAAAGTCTGGCATTCATGGCTTTTAGAGTTACCATGAATTTTTTGCTCAAAGCATTTGCTACCACATTCGCTTTCCCTAGGTGGTAATTGATCAAATAGTTATAACCCTTTATCATTTCTAACCACATTCCCTATCTCAAATTCAATTCCTTCTTAGTAAGGAGGTATTTTAGACTTTTATGATTTATATAAATATAATAATTTTCATAATATAGATAGTGCCTCCATATTTTTCAATATAGTGCCTCCATATTTTCAAAGCAAATGCAATAACAACTAACTCCAATTCATGAGTAAGGTAGTTCCTCTCATATGGCTTTAACTATCTTGAAGCATAGGCTAGTACTTTTCCATCCTGCATCAACACATATCCCAAACCATTCAGTAAGGCATCATTATACTCTTTGATATTTATCATCCCACTCAAATTTCACATTCTTTCAAATTAATCTGGTTAAAGGAGTAGCAATGATGGAAAACCCTTTCACAAATCTCCTATAGTACCCTGCTAATCCTAGAAAACTTCTTATTTCTATCACATTCCTCAATGGTTCCTATTCTAACACTTCCTTCACTTTATTAGGGTCAACTCTGATCCCCTCTACTAAAATTATATACCTTAAAAATGTAACTTCACTCAGCAAAAACTCATATTTACTGAGCTTGGCATACAACTATTTCTCCCTTAAAGTCTGTAACACAACCCTGAGATACTATTCATGCTTTTCCTTATTTATAGAATACACTAGAATATAATCTATGAACACTACAACAAATTGGTCCAAATAAGGTTGAAAAATCCTATTCATCAGGTCCGTAAAAGCTGCTAGTCATTAGTGAGCCCAAATGGCATCACTAGGAATTCATAATGCCTATACCAGGTCCTAAAAGCTATTTTAGGAATATCAATCTCCCTGATTCTCAACTGATGATTCCTAAATCTCAAATCAATTTTATAAAATACACCTACACCTCTCAACTAATAAAAAAGGTCATCTATTCTAGGCAAAGGATATTTATTTTTCACAGTCACCTTATTTAGTTGTCTATAATCAATACACAATTGGAGTGACTTGTTCTTTGAAAACAACAAAGATGCTCCCCAAAGAGATACACTGGTCTAATAAAACCCTTGTCTAATAGATTTTACAAATGTACTTTTAGTTCTTACAATTCAATAGGTGTCATCTAATAAGGAGCAATAGATATTAGAGTTGTACTAGGATATACCACAATTTCGAAGTTAAGTTCTCTCTGAAGTGGTAAACCTAGTAACTTATCAAGAAATACATCAAAAAATTCAAAAACAATAAGGATATGTTTAAGATTAGAGTTAGAAGTATTAGTGTCAATTGCATAAGCTAGGTAGTCATCACACCCTTTTCGAAGAAGTTTATGTGTTGTTATAGTGGAGATAAGATTATTTTGAAGACTTCTCTCACCATCCACTATCATTGTCTATCCCTTTACAACCTAAAGGGTCAATTTCTTATGTCTATAGTCAATTATGGATTAATGCTCAATTAGCCAATCCATTCCTAGTATCACATTAAACTCATAGAATGGCAGATCAATCAAATTAGTAGAAAATTGATGTTTATGAATCTCTAGAGGACACTACCTATATACCCTAATCATAGTCACACTCTGTCCTATAGGATTATTGACCCTAATATCTATATCAACATGTTTAGGTTCTAACCCCTTATTCTATTCTTGTGTAGTACATACATATGAACAAGTAGAACCAGGGTTTATTAATGCCAAAATTGGAACATTAGACAAATAAAAAGTACTAGTTATTATGTTTGGTGTTACAGCCTTTTCTTTGGCTCTCACTGCATATTGTCTAGTAGGAGCACAAGCCTCAGATCTTGTACCTTGACTAGCACTAGGTTACTTCCCTCTATTCTACCTCTAACCCCTACTTTGAGGTGTAATAGTGGATGCCTGAGTCTAAGCACTCTCTACCTTCCTCTGAGGACACTCTTTTCTGTAATGGTCTTTGGCACCACAATTAAAACACTCTCCTCTTCTGGCCAGTCTACACTACCCCTCAATATCTCTTTTAACAAGTATTATAAGTCAGGGGTCCACTCCTATCACCCGCTGCTTTAGGAGCACTATTAGCTCAAGGTAGCCATCAAGATCTACCTATAGAGGCTTGATTAGATCTTTAGGGCTATGCCTATCTCTACCCCTGATACCCTAATTGAGATTAAGGTCTGGGCTAAGACTGTGACTGTAACTTTCCCTCTCTTCTCTTCTCGTTATCCCTTAACACTATACTGGACTATCCCATAGTGAACTACCTCTTTCTCTCGAAGAAATCCCTCTTCTCTTGTATTATTTCTTCCATGTCATATGCAGCTACTGCCAGTATTTCAAAACCTCTCTCTAGGGTTTGTTATCCGCATTCTCAATTATACATTCAGCCTTGATAAGAATCTCATACACTTCTCTTCTTTATTAAGAATAAATTCTTTAGTATACTTTAGCAGTCTGGTAAAATCTTTCTCGTACTTTAACACTGTCCTTTTTTCACTGCTTTAAATCAAGAAATTCCTATCTCCTCTTAGCTTTATATGAGTCAGGTATGTATGTCTTCTTGAACTCCATAAGGAAAAACTCCCAAGTCAAATATGTAGGTGCTTTTCTTCTTCTGACAGTATTCCACAAAATGTAGGCTTTTTCCTAAAGAAGATAAGTGGCACACTAATAATTTTCTTCTTCTATACATTTTAGCAACTCTAAAGTTCTAAATGTTCTATCTAGCTAGTACTCAGCCCTAAGAGCATCATCTTCCTTCCTCCCTAAAAAATCAATAACTCTCATTTTCTTCATCCTTTCTAAGTGTGTTTTTTGGTGGAGGAGCTAGTGGTAGAGGTGGGGCTAGAGATGGAGGAGGTAGAGGTGGACAAAAGTATCAATAGTTTGTTTTAGCAAATCCACTATCTACCCTAACATAGTAGGAGATGCTTTTGCCTACTATTGGCTAGGCACTTGTGGGTGTGGCTACTATGTAGCATCATTGGGTTCAGGTACTGATGCATTTCTTGCCTCTTATATAGTTGTGGGTGCAAAACTAGACATTTTTTTAGCCCCTCTTTCAAACACATGATCAGCCACTATTACCACAAAAAGGATAACCTATCAGCCTTATACAACATAATAGTTCAGAGGAATATAACCCTAGATAGCTTCACTCATGTAATCTACCTAGAAACATTAAACATATTCTCTGATACCACTAAATGTTACCCCTCCTACTGCATTCTCGAAGAAACCCAATAAGTTGTGCACTTTTCGCTAGGTCACTTATCCTGTAATCCTTAGGGTTTATTCATTTAACTTTTACTAATTTCTTATTATTTGATTTAACCTAACACAAAAATTGGTTCTATCTTTTTCTTAGCTTAGCTTAAGGTTATGTCAACCATTTTATGACAAAAATGCTCAGTTATAGCTATTTAAACCTTTCCACAAAAATATGACAGCATAATGGTTGTTTGGGATAGTATCCAAAATTTAAAAACCTATAAAAACACTATAATAAAAAACACATTTCATCTCCTAGACCCATTCGGCCTCCATAAATAATTAATCAAGCACCATTATTCAATAAGTTCTTTAACATAAGCTTCAGGCCACAATTAAACAATCAATAATCTAGAGCCTCAGGCTTATATACCATAACCATTAAGTAAATAAAATCACACATTCACACAATCTGATAGGTCATTGATTACCAAACACAGTCCATATTATATATATTACATAACAAGTTACTAGGTACCCTTTTCCCCACCTATGTACTTGAGTACAAAACTATACACTATTTACATTATAACCTTTTCATCTTGTCCTCTGAACGCAACACATGCACTATAAGGCTATCTAATGGTTTAGATTACCTTGCACCAAAATAGGCATGCAGAGTATATAATATACTCAATGGTGAATGTCATAGTTGTTTTCATGCATATATACAATGATAATGTCAATTTTTTTAGGTTATTATGCCAATTATTAAATATGTGTCAAAATGTCTAAAATAACCTTGTTCACATTTAACGGTTATTCCTTTAGATAATTACTAAAATTTATATGTCTTGTTAATATTTTTCATTATTAGTGACAATATTCATAAAATCAAGTAATTAGATCAAAAAATGCCATAGATGTTAAAATTTACAAAATGCCTTTAGTCATGGATACTAGTTAACCATTTAGGTAATTATCCCAATTTATGTACTTTATTGTCTTTACCACTGCCACTAATTTGCAAGTTACTTATCTTATTAATTAATAAGCATGACTACATAGATGGCACCTTAATATAGTAGACCTAGAATGAACTAAATAGTGCAGTGATCTATATTTTGGACCCTGATTATTACACTAGCCTGATAAACATCATAGGGATTAGTCCATAGACCTCGCAAATCACATCTTCAAATTAATTACAGAATCTGGTCTGCCTAGTAGATTGGTATATCTAGCAAACTAGTGTAGTTACCCTTCTAGACTTATGTTGCTACAATGACATAAGTTAATAAATAACACCAAATGTGCAAGTCATAAAATGGTCTATCTAATATACTAGTACTGTGGCCCTATAATAGACCTCGACCACTATATTGGCCCTTCTTAAGCATCAGACAGTGTAGCTGCTGCTAAAACCCTAAATTGACTAGTCAATCCATCCAGTGGGTGTCTATCTAATGGGCCATTAACCTTAATTGATGTTCATTTCTTTAACAATTAACTTCTTATAATATTCTTGAATGAAAAATAGCAAATATAAATTTTATAGCACAATCTAATTTTAGCCTAGTTTGGTACTACCATAATTTATTAGCATCGGGTCAATTTCTAATTATATTTTTAAGTCCTATATTAATTAATGTTTAAGCCATATTATCCTTTATTTTATTCCATATTTAACTCCTATTTAGTTGCCATTTACTGACCAGGTACATTTTTGGTTCATGTAATGGTCAATTCTAGACAATTATAGGCCATTCCTTCATTTTGTGATAGTTATTTCTAAGCCTATTTCTTAGTCTTTTTTAGTGTAGTTTTCACTCAAAAATTCATACTTTCCATAAGCCTAAAGCCACTCATTCTCTAGGCCATTTAAGAGGCCAAATCATAGGCCTTTATGCCATGTTAAGTAGCCATAAT
>CANXYI011375896.1:0-12871 GCA_948208565.1 Hura crepitans | reverse complement strand
TCTCTGTGCATATGCTGGAATGATTGGAATGGCAAGAGCCACACACTATCATGTTTTATTGGATGATTTTGGCTTTTCACCAGATGGCCTTTAGAAATTTGTTCATTTGCTCTCTTTCATGTATCAAAGAAGTACAACTGCCCCCTTAAAACTTGTTAGTTGCCTCCTTTATACTCTACTCAAATCTTGTCTTTAATTCATTTTCCCTTTCAGATTTCTTTTCAGTTTTCCCAACATATCACTCCTTATCAACAAATTTTTTCCCATTAGGGCATCAACAACTCAAGCAATATCATCTGCATTCTCAAAGTTGAAAAATCTGAAACACTTTGTCTTACCATCCCTATCCCTTATCACTACAACATTAGTGATTAGCCTAAATTCACCAAAAGTTCTCTTTAAATCTTCTTTAGTTGTTGCTTTAGAGAGATTCTTTATAAAGACATCATTAAATCTTATTTTATCACGAGCAATCCCCCTCTCCTGTTTGTGAAGGAATGGTTTAACATACACTTGTTTATCATTCAATAGTATGCCATTCAATTTTTTTCTATTGCCTTTTGGGCAAATTCCTTATTGTCAAACTGTACCAATCTATAGCCCTTTGACCCTTATTTGTTATGCTCACTTGATAGCAACTCAAATGGGTCAGTTCATGAAATTCAAGGATGCATTAGAGACTTTATCAAGCTATGGCGGTGTAACTCATGCTGGGGAGTACTTGCCCCACAGCTACCAAAATTGGCTAATAATGTATCAAGTTCCATGTTCTTCTGCTGAGGCTATATATAAATGTGTGTGTACACAGTTTTAGGATTGTACTCATCTTGGAAAAAAAAAAGATATAAAGATAGAGAAAATATAAGGACAAGAATTAATGCAAAGGAAAAATAGCACAAAATCAAAAACCACCACTTAACAAAAAAAAAAAGTGCTGGTGGTTATAATAGTTCAACTAAAATAAAAAAAGGGGGCTCAAATCATCATTTTTCTTTAATACTCTTAGTAATCAGGAATGGAGCAATAAAGGAGTATAAAAGGGGAAGAGGAGGTAAAAAAGATGGCCACAACAAAATCAGAGAAGAACTCTAAGAAGCAACCTTGTAACATGGATACAGAAGATGATGAAAGTGACGAAATATGGAATTAGGGGTATTTAGCTCCTCATGGCTTAAAAAAGTATGATTCCTAATCAGAAGAAAAGAGTGGTCAAGAAAAGGCGCTTAAGGTCTAAAAGGTCGGGTAAAGTATGTGGAACTCTTATCATATTAATAGTAAGGAAAGAGAATGAAATTAGAAAATGATGAAATGACAAATCCTCAAATCACCGAAAAAACTCCAGTGTTCAAGATTATTCCCACTAAAGGGCATTAAGAAAACCCAAGGATGTATCATGCTGAAGAAATTAAGAGAATCAGATATAGACATTGAAATGGAAAGACTATTTCTTTAATTTAAGGTATTGTCCAAGTATACCCTTTACATATTCAGAGGTCTTAAAATGACAGAGACAAAGTTCAAGATGATGAGTATCATGTTGGGAGCAAATTAAGGCCAATGTTCAAAAAAAGGAAATAGAGAAAGAAAAAAGGTTAAAACAACTAAAAGTATTTATGTGAAAATTGCAAGGCATAGGGAATCAATGCAAAAAATAGGAGTAGGAAAGAATGAATCGAATACAAAAGAGTTCATGTCAGTCGCTAATGTCTTTTATTTATCCTTCTCAATAATTTCCCATCTCTATTTAGTTCAAATTTAAAAAAAAAAGTGTTTTGCCATACATCCAATTTCAAATACCTCTTGCATTATATTTCATTAATTAAAACTCATCAATAGCACTGCATTAAATAGGTTCCATTCAAACCTTTTTTTTTCTATTGCATATTTTTTGTACAGCTCAAGAGGCCAATTTACCATTTTATTGCACAAAAACAATTTTTCTCATTTGAAGACAAAATAATTTTTGTCAAATTACAAAATGCATTGTATGTTTTCCAACTTTATCTTTCTAGAAGATTTTAAAACTGAAAAATAATTGATTTTAAAATTAGAAAAAAGTAGTTAATAATGAGTCATTTTTTTGTATGTATTAAAAAATTATCAGAACTAATAAATCTTTGTGAAGATTTTAAGAATACAAAATTCAAATAATGTATAAATTAATCAGTTTTTCTAAAAGAAAGAAACAAATTAACCATTTCAATACAAATTTATAGTTAAACAAATTTATCAAATTAAAAAAAAAATCAAAGATTTTAAAACCTTTAAGGTTTCACCAAGAATTTTGTAGCTTATGTCAAGCTGGTGATTTCATTAATGATTGTAGGAAATGTTAAACCTTTAATGGTAAAATAGTCAGTTGTGATTTTTCATTATCATTGAAGTTTATTTGAAATAATTAAATGGAAAAAAGAAGCCAAGCATGATTCATTAGAATGCTAAAAAGAGCAAGTATTCAGGAGAGATTTACTTTCATTAAAAGCTGGCAATCAAGATTTAACAAGCATGAATCTCCAATAAGAAAAGTAATCAATCATAACTTACTTTAATAATAGAAAGGTCATCAGTTTTGATATACTTTCACGAAAAAAGGGGTCCTTAAAAAATCAAGACTACAAAAATTAAGATTCTAAAATAATAACCTTATTTTAAAGTCAAGTGTTCTTTCATAAAGGACTTTATTGATAGTAATGTTGACAGTCACAACTGGTTAAGCACAATTTTGTCTTTCTATGCAATTTTTACTATTAGTTAAAAAAAGGGGAAAAAAGGGCAATTCTAGAGAACCTTTTCATAAACCTCTTGTAATACCTTACCAATCCCAAAAAACTTCTAATCTCCATCACATTTTGAGGTGTTCCCATTCTAACATTGCCTTCACCTTACTAGGGTCAACTCTGATCCCTTCTACTGAAGTTATATTGCCTTGAAAATTAACTTCATTTACCCAAAATTCACACATGCTTAGCTTGACCTACAGTTATTTCTCTCTCAGAGTCTGTAATACAACCCTGAGGTGTTGTTCATCCTCTTCCCTAGTTTTAGAATGCACTAGAATGTCATCTATAAATACCACCATAAATTGATCTAGGTAAAGTTGAAAAACCTTGTTCATTAGGTCTATAAAGGCTACTAGAGCATTAGTGATTCCAAATGGTATCACTAGGAACTCATAGTGTCCATACTGAGTTCTAAAAGTAGTTTTAGGAACGGTAGCTTCTCTGATTCTCAACTGATGATACCTAAATCTTAGATCAATTGTTAAAAACATGCCTACACCTCTCAACTGATAAAATAGGTCATCTATTCTAGGTAAAGGGTATTTATTCTTCATAGTCACCTTTTTCAGTTACTTATAATCAATACATAGTTGAAGCAATCCATCTTTCTTCTTTACAAACAACACAGGTGCCCCCTAAAGAGACATACTGGGTCTAATAAAACCCTTGTCTAATAGGTTTGCTAGCTGTACATTTAGTTCTTTTATTTCAGTAGGTGCCATTTGATATGGAGTGAAAAATACTAGAGTTGTACTAGGATATACTTGAATTTTAAAATCAACCACCCTCTGAGGAGCGAAACCTTAAAACTTATTAGGAAATACATTAAGCAATTTAGAAATAATTGAAATACCTTCAAGATTGGAAGTGGAAGTATTATTATCAATGGCATGTGCTAAGTAGGCTTCACACCCCTTTCGAAGATGTTTATGTGTTGTAACAATAAAGATAAAGTTGTTCAGAAGACTTTTTTCACCATCCATTGCCACTGTCTATCCCTCTACAATTTTAAGGGTCAACTTATGTTTATAGTCAATTATGGCTTGATGTTCAGTCAGCCAATCCTTCCCTAATATCACATTAAACTAGTAGAAAGGTAAGTCAATCAAATTAGCAAAAAATTGATATTCATGGATCAGTAGAGGACACTGCCTATATACCCTATTCACAGTCATACTCTATCCTATAGGATTACTAACTCTGATATATATATCAACATGTTTAGACTCTAATCTCCTATTCTATGCTTATGCAGTACATACATAAGAATATGTAAAACCAGGATCCATTAATGCTAGAACTAGAACATCAAATAAATAAAAAGTACCAATTATGATGTCTAGTGCTACAACCTCTTCTCTAGCTCTCACTGCATACTGTCTGGCTGAAGCATGAGCCTCAGACTTTGTACCCTAACTAGTATTAGGCTGGTCCCTTCGATTCTGCCTCTAACCCCTATTCTAAGGTGTAACTATAGGTGCTTGAGTCTAAGCACCCTTTAGTTGTCTTTGAGGATACTCTCTCCAATAATGATCTATGGCACCACAGTTAAAACACTCCCCTTTACTCACCAGTTTACACTATCCCCAATGTTGTTTATGGCAAGTATTACAAGTCAGGGTCCATTCCTATTACCTATTGTGCTAGAGCACTAGTAGCTTGAGGAGGAAATCGAGGTCTAGCTATAGAAACTTATCCAGATCTCCGAGACTATGTTTGTCTTTGCCCCTAGTACCTTAACTAAAATTGAGATCAAGTCTGAGACTAATACTATCCCTCTCTTCTTGTCTTATTATCACTTGATGTGGCACTAAACTGCCCTATAGTGAACTACCTCTTCCTCTAGACAAAGTCTCTCTTTTCTTGTATCATCTCTTCCATATCAAATGCAGCTACCACCAATACTGCAAAATCTTTCTCTCTTAGATTTGCAATATGCATTCTCAACTCTACATTCATCCCCTTCAAAAATCTTTTACATTTTTCTTCTTCATTAGGAACAAACTCTTTACCATATTTTAACAATCTAGTAAAATCTTTCTCATACTCTGACACAGTCTTCCTACCCTGCTTCATGTTAAGGAACTCCTACCTCTTCTTGTCTTTACATGATTCAACTATATATTTCTTCCTGAACTCTTTAAGGAAAAACTCCCATGTCAGGTCGGCAGGTGTTTTTCTCCTCTTGGTAGTGTCCCATAAACTATAAGCTTCTTCTTGAAAGAGATAGGTAGTACACTGAAAACTCTCTTCCTCATTACACTTTAGCTATTCTAATATTCTGATGGTTTTGTCCAACCAATACTAAGCTCTAACTGCATCATCTTATTTCCTCCCTAAGAAATCAATAGTTCCTATCTTTTTCAACCTCTCTAAATATATTTTCTATAGAGGAGCTAGTGGAGGAAGTGATGCTAGAGCTAGAGGATATAAAGGTGGAATAACAGCAATAGTATTTCTGAGCAGATCTATTATGTTCTATAATAGAGCAAGAGATGGCTACTGTGCAACATCACTAGGTTCAAGTATAGATGCATTGTCTGCCCCTTATATAATTGTGGGTAAAAAACTAACCACTTCTTTAGCCCCTCCTTTAAGTACTTGATCAGCCATGTATTTACTATAAAAGGAAAAACCTATCAGCAACTTAAAGTGTAATAATTCAAAGGAATTTAAACCTATATAGTTGCACTCATGTACTTTACCTAAGAACTATAAACTTATGCTCTAATACCACCAAATATGGCCCCTACTACTAGATTCCTAAAGAAACCCAATAAGTGGTGTACTTCCCACTAGGTCACCTATCCTTAATTTGTTCTTAGGGTCCATTCATTTAACTCTTACCAAATTTACTTAATATAATTTGATTAGTCTCTAAATCTTTGTTTTAACTTTATATTGATTCACATTAAGGTTATAGGGATCTATTTATACCCAAATTAGCCATATATAAGCTTTTCCAATTTTTACTTAACTCTGACAGCATAATAGTTGTCCAGGTGACTATCCAAAATTTTAACCTGTAGATAAACACTTCAAATAATCATATCTAACTATTCCTTATATCCTGGACCCTTCTAGTCCTCTAAATATGCATCTCACATCATCAATCTATCATGGCAATAATATAGGCCTCAGGCCATAATTAATAAATTCATATCCTAGAGCCTCAGGCTCATATTATATAGGCATCAAGTAAAATCACACATTCAAGGGCATCTCATAATTACTTAATTACAAACCATTGTCTACATTTAATATTTACATATAAAATTAGTTCTATACATAGTACACATTTATCCCACTTATTTACATGAGTCCAAAACTATACATCATTCACAATCACCTTCTAGCTTATCCTTTAAACTTGTAATACACATGTCACGAGGTTGTTTCCTAACTCTGGTTACTTACGCACCTAAAATAGGTATGCTAAGTATATAATACTCAGTGGTGAATTCAAACATTTAAAACATGTCACAATAATTCTATATGCACACAACAATAATCTTAAGTGTTCTACGTTATTATGCCAAGGTATTATATTTTTCGATCAGAATTACCAAAATGCCATTATGGTATACATATGTGTAAAATGTAACTAGTTGCTCATTTAATTCCTCTAAATTAACCAAATAATATATGCCATTATCATTAACATATAAGTTATTTATTTTATTAAAATGATAGGCTTGACAAGATAGACAACACTTAAATACATAAGACCTAAAGGGAATTGAGACTGCACAATGATCCATATTCTAGACCCCAACCATTGCACTAGCCTGATAGAATCATAGGGATTAGTTCATAGACCTCCTGAGTTAAATGCAATAACATACTATATAGGGATTAGTTCATAGACCTCCCGAGTCACATATCTCATTCAATTACATAGTCTGGTCAGCCCAATATACTAGTGTAGTGGCACTCTAGGACGTGCACCCCTACATCGTCATAATCTAATAATGGCACCACATATGCTAGTAACATAATGGTTTACCTAGTAGAGTAGTATAATAACCCCATAATGGACCTCAACCGTTGTACTAGCCTTGCCTAAAAATCAAACAGTGTAGCAACTGCTAATCCCTAAGTTAACCGATCAATCTATCAAGTGGGTGTCTAACTAATGGGCCAATTAACCAAATTTTATGTTC
Source organism: Hura crepitans (assembly GCA_948208565.1). Taxonomy (NCBI): domain Eukaryota; kingdom Viridiplantae; phylum Streptophyta; class Magnoliopsida; order Malpighiales; family Euphorbiaceae; genus Hura; species Hura crepitans. Next base: position 5,928 of record CANXYI011375896.1, on the reverse strand, counting down.
ATTTCTTTATTGATCAGCATCTTATAACATTCTTAGATCAAAAATAGTCAGTTAAAATTTTTATCACACAGTTGATTTTTAGCCCAAAGAGTTATGGGCCCTATCGGACAATTTTGAGTCATTTCATTAGTATTATTTTTAGGTACTATGATGACCATAATTTAAATCATACCATTTTGGGTTTCATTCCATATTATAATGCCATTTATTAATCATTTACTGTCCATTTTAATTATTAATTCAAGAAATGTTTATTTTAGAATAGTTATAGGTCTATTTCTTACTTTACGATAGCCATTTCAAGGCTCATTTCACCTCATTTTTAGTGGCAATTTCACCATTCATTTCATATTTTCAAAGTCCCAAAGCCAATTCAAATCATAACTTTTAATTAGTCATGCATTAGGCTTTCATTGCCTATTCCCATAAATGTCTCAATTAGTCATTTTAGGCAGTCATTTCAAGTCCTTAATTAATCCATCTTTAGGTTTATTTTAATGACAAAGTAATGTGTCTTTTTTAGGCCAACATTCAAGTCTAAATCTTAAGTATTTACTCATCTTTTAAAACACATTCAAGACATTTGCTTCATGCCGTGAGCACTACATGCATCTTAATGCTTCATGCCATGAGCACTACATGCATCTATCCCAATTATGCCAAGCAATCCAAGCCAACATATGTTCATTCCATTATGCTTCATCATGTACACAAGTTTAATATTCTTTGCCATGATTTTTATGCCATTACATCCACACATAGCTCTAGACCATAGCTTCCTAAGGCCTGAAATATGCATTTACTTAATTTCACTCACACATACTTGCTTATTAACATAATGTAAGTACATTTATATACATACATTCTCATTCTAAGCCATTTAAACTAACATATCCTTATTACATGCCTCGGCTCTAACTAAAACAAACACATACACACATGACTTCATCAACCTAAAGCCACTTTAAAATCACAAAAACACACACTTACTCATATTTACCTCTCACCCAATTAGAACTTAAGCATCATTCCTAGTTTCAATCATTAAATCAATGTAAGAAGCATTCATTCATCATGTAAGCAAGTCATGTACAATATTTCTTTCACTTAAGTACACTTTACAAGCAATCTAACTAACTTTTCCATATTCAATTCCCAAATTTAGCCTATAGAAATTAAGTGGCATGAGGTGAGTGTTTGAGTTCACATACCATAACTCAAATGGAGTGAAATTCAATATGCTTTAAGCCTTCCACCCTCACGAAAATTAGCCTTAAAAAACATTCCCAAGCTTAGTTCTCGTACTTGCCAACTTTACTTTGAAATTCCTCCAAAAATTACATGCATACACAAATGAAAATCTAAGCATATAGGTATTTTTATCAACCTTAAATTCCCTAGGAAATAAATTGAAAAAGCCTAAAACAAATATCAATGTTAATTTTCTACACCCTTTGTCCTTCTAGAATTTTTCTTGAATTATTAACCTTCCTTTAGCCTCTAAATCCTTCACCCTTTTATTCCTAACATATTAAAGGGAATTTAAGGGCCATTAGATGTTGAAATAAGCTTGGAAATAGAGCAAAAATGGTGGAAAATAGCAATAGAGGCGTCGACCACTAAGGATGAAGAAAGAAAGAAATTTGACTGAGGTGAGTGGGTTTGGTAATATGGCCACTTGTGTTGACACATGTAAGGGTCCTAGGGTGGTTGAGGTGTCACGAGTGGGACCTATAGCCACTCGAACCTCCATAAATGGCACGGTTTTAGCAAAAACTTTGAAAATTTTTTAAAAATCATTAAAAACTAAAAAAATTACACCATTTATCTCAAAAATCCTTGATTAATCCCATTTACATTCTTGTAAAAGTTTATAGCCAATTCCATTGATGGGGTAGTTTATAGGCTACCTCGATTTACATGGTAAACTAAAAAATTATGAGATTTTGCAAACAACTTTAAAATTCAAAAATTCCTTCACCAATAGACTCAAAGGAATTTTTAACCTTCATAGTATGGTATTTTTGGGTTCGTCTAGGCACATCCTGAGTCATTCCTAGCCTGACTCAATCTGACCCTATAGGTCACTAAATTACAACCTAAAATGATTTATTGGTTTTGTTAAAATTATAATGTTGCCTTATTTCATCATTTTAGAGCCACTTAAAGTTTTGTGATAGTATCACCACCTCGGTTCTATTTTAAGTGACCTGGCACATAAGCACACTTCCCTGTTCTAGTGGCACTATTCATGGAGCCTCGATGTATAGGCGTTACATCACACTCATTTGAAATAGTAATTTTGCCTTAACAAAATGATGTCATTTCCCTAAAAGAAGCCATAATCCCTACATATCACATTGTGGACAAAACGACCATTTTGATCCTTAAAATGTTCCTTTCAATAATGGTCATTTTAGGCCAAAACAACCATTTGATACCCTAAAATGGTTGTTTTATGTGCCTTAAGATTTGTGTATAAAATGAGAAAATTTGTGTAGAGTCTCTTCTCTCTCATCTTTTTAGGTCTAAGGAAAAGCTCTAAAAAAAGTAAAAAATTATTCTCTAAACACCTTTTTTAATATTTTAAAAGATTTTTGATCCACGGGTTTCGTCTTTTTGAGATATTTTCTTCCTCGAGGCAATCATACATAGTGAGCCATTCAGTCTTTCTTTTCCTTTTCCTTTTCCTTCTTTTTCAATTTTTTTTATCCACATATCAGCTAGGTGTGGTAACTTTTCAAATCTATAGATCTGTGTATTATAATTATTGTTCTTATGATATTTTTGTAGTGATCTATTTTTTTTTGGCTAGCCATTTATTTTTTATTCTAATGTTTTAAACTTATTGTGATGCAAGTTATTTGATGTATTGCAATTGATTTAATATTTTTGCTTGTTTTCTCTTTCAAACATTGCTAAATTGTATTTTAGGTGATTTTTATGTAATTTATTTTTTGTTTTATTTTTTGGGTTACAATATATTTTAGGTGATTGCTATGTAATTTATTTTTTTAGTTTGATAATTTCCTAGTATATTCCATGTATGATGTAATATGTAGGAATATGATTTTTGCACACCATAAAAAATAATTAAGCTTTTATATCAAATTAATTGGTGTTTTGCTAAGATAATAGTTTTTTATTTTTCCTTAATAAAAGTCACAAATAATAAAAATCCATTTTCTAAAAATAAGTATATGAGAACCAAAGTTCTCAAAATAATTAATTTAGTCATTAAGCCATTTATATTTAAATTAATCAGTGTTTTTTAATACAAAGGGTATTGATTTTTCCTTAATAAAAATCACAAATAATAAAAATCCATTTTCTAAAAATAAGTATGTGAGAACTAAAAGTTCTCGAAATAATCAATTGCCCGATTTTATGTATAGAATTATTTAATTTAAAGCATTTTATTGATTTTTGCAAATATGTTCTTATTATTCCATTATGTGAATATGTGATTTATTTTGACACCTAAAACTCGCTTGAAGAAAATGGATAATATTATAAATTAAAATCTAAATTTCATATTAACTTGAGGTATAAATAAGAGTAGGGTTTCGAAACACTTTGGTTTTAGCCTTATAAGGTATTTCTCGACTTCGATTGGGTGCTAACTCCTATCTTTTGGTGCCTATCTTGCTCTTCCTAGGCTAATCAAGTAGGAACGATTTAGTATTCCTCGAATCTGCTTCTCGTCTTTTAAGACTTGAAGAGTGAGGTTTAAGTTGAGTCCTCAATAGTTTCCATTTGACCAGCCCGTGAGAGGAAAAATGGAAGGCCAACATTGGTACTCTTCTATTGATGCGAGAACAGTGGTGACTCTACTAGGGAAGCCATGAGAACATGCTCTGAAAGTACCTTAAATTAATATAAAACTCCATATTTTGAATTTATATTATTATCTCTTTTCAAAACTACATCACATGTTATAGCCTTAGAATAAGTTAGGCATCCCTTTCTCACCCTGATGTCATTTTAAAGCACGAACCCATTTTCACTCAATTTGGAAGATTGTTAGGAATGACATCAAATCCAAGCCTTGTGCCCATAAGGAATATGAATTGGTGAACTAATTGGTTGTATACTCGTGATGAGATAGACCCGTTGTGGAGGGACCATGCTTGGATGACTATAACTTGTGTGACCTAATAGTTAGCCCATGTAATGTCCAATAGTGACTTACCCTAGGTACCCCGATTAATGATGCATTATGTGCTATGTGGGCTAATATACGTGAAATATGGCTTAATCATCTCAAAATTCTATCAAACCCATTGGGCCTTTTTTACTGGAATGGGCTAGACCTCACATTTTGGATTGATTAAACATATCCAACATATATAAGCAAAATATCTTGCATGCACTCTTTTAAATATGAGAGAAATAATGCTTAGCTATTTGTTGTTCATTATTCAAACTTGTTGGGGCCCTTGATGTCCCACAGGTAAGCTTTTCTACGAAAGAGCATATGGACCTCATATGTGGGAAGTGATAAGGTTAAAAGGTTTTTGTATGTGTTTAACTTTGAATTCACTAATGTGTATCTTTCTTTTATTTTCATGCACATATATATACTATTGTAAACTCGTATCATTGTGAAAACTTATCATTTTCACCCATGTATAGCCACACCAGTTTGCACACATGTACATATACACATATATATAAGTAGCCTTTTATCCATACATAGTATATACCTCCATTCTAATGCCATGCATACATGTATTAACATATGTCAAATAAATTTTCAGAGGTCCAGTCATGTATCCATTAAGTATACCACCTTTTAGACATAGATACAACATATTTTGACATGCATCATATTAGTCTCGAGTAGTTTCAAACATGTATATAGTGTCTATCATGCATTATAGCTCATTTTATATATTTACGCATCATGCTAGTCCATGCATAGTAATGTCATCATAGCATACATCATACATCATAAGAGATCATACATACATGCATACACTCATACATATACCCATGCATTTTTATGTATGCATCTAGATGTCATTTGCACCACCATACATGAGTCGCTCCTTAAGATAGGCTCTCATATTATCTCTATATACATTTTTAGTTTACCATGTATCAATATACATCATATGTTGTATAATAACCATGCATAGCATTAATTGTTTATACAACTATTGTATATAATGGCATCTCATGTAGGAATTATATATACACATCTTTAGCCCTGTTAACTCCTTACCCATTCATTTTACTCATACATGCATCAAGTAAGCCCTTATATATATTTTTGCATTAGGTACATTACACGCATCACATATTAAGTTTCATACATGCATTACATCTTAAAGAACTTTATTCCATTGCCTTCATGCACTTATATCTAGGACATACTATAAAATCACCCACTATCCACATGTATCAACATTATAGTGGTTAATCATGCATATATATATAACATATATCAATAGCATAAATATCATCATCTTTTTGGTCAATCAGGCATTAACATGCATCACAGTTACTCATTTCTTTTTGTACATAATATGCATCATAACACATCCATCACTAAATGTGCATTACATCATACATAATGAACATAAATAAAAGCTCTCTTTATTAACTAAGCATACATAGCACATGCTTAAGCACATGTAATAAATGCATCAATACATTTATGTATCATACTACTTGGATCATGTATCATAAAAATATATGATAGGACTTATGCATCATGCTAACTATTTGTGTGCATGCATTTTATAGATCATTCTTTTCTTGGGCTCACCAACCAACATGCCATTGCTTTGCCATCTAACATATCATCTCACTTTTACCCCAAAATATGGCTAATGATCAAGATACCCTTGTGTCCTAAAAGGAATTAATTATTACATTAGATCACTTCAGACAAGAAATGTTGGCAATTACCTTAGCAGCATT
>CANXYI011375746.1:0-13496 GCA_948208565.1 Hura crepitans | reverse complement strand
TAATTTTTAAGAGTTTTATATATCATTTGGCCAATAAATGACCAAAGGAGGGTTACTAAAGCTCTTTGTTATATAAAATCCATTTATGTTACCATCCATGCATTATGAGCACATTAATCAACATATCAAGTGTATTCATCTTTTATATATAATAAATATTATCATAAGCATTTTATACTCTTTAGCACATTTGTCCATTCTTGCCTTTCACATACTTTATCATATGATAACCACTTGATAAATGTCTAAGGCGCCCACCAAATCCCATATCATGCTATTCAGCCATAATAAGAACATCATAACTTAACACATGTTTATACCAAAATTTCTTTTGTTCATTATGCCTAACTTATAAGTATGAACAATCCACTCTATTATCAACATGTCATATGCATACACAAACACACACGCTTTTATGCACAACCCTTTTAATCTTGTCATTTAATTTTCACATCATACTCACAGTATATACATTAAGCATAACATTAACATATTGTCCATAACTCATCATTTCAAACTCATTATATCCATTTAGTAGGCAGTAGGGGTTTCAGCAATCCTATCTTTCACTAACAACATTAATCATTCACACCTTTAATTTTGCAATTAGAACTAATAACATACATATTTACTCATTTCATAAGCATAAACAATTAAATCATATTACATACATATAATATCACTAAAGTACCTCTTAGCTACCATTCAGCCTTATCAAGTCACATACAAAAAACAACCCAATTTTTATCTTTAAAATGTAATTAGGCTTATTCAAAACATTATTACACTAGCTAATGCCACTTCAAAGCCAAAGCAATACACAAAGCACATTTTGGCCATACCATATAACAAGCCTTGTTATCTCATTTTGATACTTATACACATTTAAGCATAGTTATAACATCATATTACAATAATGGTCATTACAAGCTATTGACATATACCAAAGCATTAATTACATATTTGTACAAACATTTTAATTCAAGAATTCAACACATACATTATATACCATATTGAATACACTTACAAACGAGATTAAAAGCAATACAAAAGCTACTCTACACCTTGTCTTTTCTCTTAACTTTGCTTTGATCAATTTTCTCTTTATATATACACCAAAAATAAACTAAAAAATCTATGTAATTTTCAACACACATTCAACCATTAAATCAACCATAAGTAACCTCTTCTAGGATCCTTAAAGAACATTAGAAAAATATAAGATCATCAAAATAACCTCTTACATATTTTAGGATTAGTATTCACATAACCCCTAAACTTATGAAAGCTTGACCCTTAAACACTTTTTCTTACTTTTCTTGCCTTAAGAAGACCTTAAACTATGCCAGTTCATGATTAGACATCTTAGTTTTATGTTAAGGTCTTTTTAAGGCAGGAAAGGTAAGAAGAAGTGTTAGGGGTTATGTGAATAGTAATCCTAAAACAGGTAAGGGGTTATTTTACCATGCCAGTTCATGTTTAAATGTCTCAGTTTTATGTTAAATGAAGGAAAAAAGAAGGAAAAAAATAGTGCTTTTATGGAAGAAGGGGCATTCGCTTCAACAAAGGGGAGAAAGGGGTGGAAGACAACACTATTTAAGTGTTTACTCCCCCTGTTAACTCTTTTTATACTTGTTGAGATCAAGGGTTGAGATCACTGCACTTTATATCCAGTGGCCCCCATTTTCCATCCTTTAATTCTTCTTTTATTAATTTTTTTCTCCCATTTTAAACACCAATAAACACATATTAGGGTCCTGTATAATTCCTTAAAACATGAATCAAAAGCCTCAAAAAACTTGAAAAACATATTAAATTAATACTTTTAGCTTTGCTCAATTTTTATAAAATAATTCTTGATATCCAAAAATTCCAGTTCAAATGCTCGTAGACTATTTGGAATATTTGAGTATCATCTATATTAGTCTAGGTTCATTTTGAGCAAAGACAAAATATTTTATAGTTCAACTTAAACTATGTCACTATTAAAAAAACATTGCCATAAAAACTTTACTGTAATTTTTTACTATCTTAATAACTTCTTTTTCACCTTAAATTTTAACCCAAATTATATTATGATTAATACTTCCACCCTGATGCATTAGTGAGTATCGAGTTTCAAGAAATACTATTCAAGTGCTAAGAAGTACTATTCATAATCATGGGATTTGCGAGCATTACATGTCTTTCCCTTTTAAAAGAATTTCATCCATAAAATAACATAGTTCAAATAGTTGTGCTTTGCTTTCCTGGATCACATACTCTATTGCATCTCTCTTTATGTTAGGCCATCGATATATAGACTTTAAGTCCTTATACATCTTGGTGCTACCAAGATGTAAATCATAAGGTGTATTATATACTTCTTAAAATCTACTTTTTCACATCATCCACGTCTAGTACATGGAGATTATCTCAATAATACAAGTAACCATCACTTTTAATCTCATACTCTATAAACTTCCCCTCTTGGATAGACCCTATGATCTCTATAAGCTATCCATCTTCTTTTTTATCATCCTTAACATGTTAAAGAAGGCTAAGTTTGACTTGCAGTTCTACCAGCAAAGCTCCATCATCCATAAGCTTCATTCTGACATTTATAGTGGTCATAGTTGGTATAAATTTCCTTCTCAAAGCATCTGCTACTACATTGGCTTTCCTAGGATTATAATCAATAAGGAAATCACAATCCTTTATCAATTCCATCCACTTTCACTATCTTAGGTGCAACTCTTTATGGGTTAGAAAACATTTCAAGCTCTTATGGTCCATATACACATAACACTTATCTCCATAGAGATAGTGTCTCTGTATCTTCAAAGCAAATACCATCGCTACCAATTCCAGATCATACATTGGATAGTTTTTCTCATATACCTTTAATTGCCCAGAATCATTAGTAACAACTTTGCATTCTTGCATTAGAACATATCCTAACCTATTCAAAGAAGTATAAACATAGATGGTGAAATCTTTCATAGACACTACCTTATAAGAATTGGAGCTTCTATTAACATAGCTTTCAACTTGTCAAAACTATCTTGACATCTGTCATCCTATGTGAACTAAACATTTTGCATAATAGATAATTTATAGGTGCTGTAATCATAAAAAATCCCTTGACAAATCACTTTTAGTAACTAGCCAAACCTAAAAAACTTTTGATCTTAGTTACATTCCTTAGTGGACTCCATTCCATAACTACTTCTATCTTGCTTGAGTTAACTTTAATACCTTCTACTGATGCTATATGTCCCAAAAATGACACTTTTTCATGCCAAAACTCACACTTAATGAGCTTGGCATAAAGCTTCTCATCACATAAAGTTTGTAACACTCCTAACATGTTTCTCATACTCTTCTTTATTCTAGAGATAAACTAGGATATCATCTATAAACACCATAACAAATAGATTCAGATAAGGTTTATAGATTCTATTCATAAAATCGAAGGCTATTAAAGCATTAGTAGGCCTAAATGTCATTGTAAAGAACTCATAGTACCCATATCTGGTTCTAAAAGCTATCTTAGCAACATCAGCTTCTTTCACTCTCAATTGATAATACCCTCTTCTTAGGTCAATCTTAGAAAAGACACCTCCTCCTCTAAGTTGATCAAATAGATAATTGATATGAGGTAAAGGATACTTGTTCTTGATTTTTACCTTATTTAGTTGTCAGTAATCCATACACAATCTTAAGGATCCATCATTCTTCTTCAGAAACAAAACTAGTGTTCCCCATGGTGATACACTCAGTCTTATCAATCTAGTGCTATACCAGGTAAGACTCTTATTTTGAACTCTAGCTCCCTTGTTGGAGGTAACCTTAGCAACTCATCTGGGAACACATTTGTAAACTGTAACACCACTAGTATCTATCTCACATCTTTTTCATCCATTTTTACATCATACATATGTACCAAGCAAGCCATACAACCTTTTCTCATCATTCATTAAAGTATTATAGCTGATATAACATTGGACAAAAAGCTTTGTTCTTTCTCCCACAATTGTGATTTTTGACCTATGTGATGTTTGGAATGAAATCCTTTTCATTCTAAATCCACTATCACATGGTGCTTAGATAAATAGTCCACACCTAAGATCAAATCAAACTCACTTAATGGCTATTTAATGGGATTAGTAGAAAACACATGTCCTTAAACCTTCAAAGGACATTCCTTTTATACTTTGTTCATAACTACATATTGGACTATATGGTTGCTTACCATAATTTTTATGTCAAGCTATTTTTACTTTAACCCTCTATCTTATACCTATGTAATGCATATATATGAACATGTAAAACCAATATCAATTAAAGATAAAGTAGGCAGATCAAACATAAAAAATGTACCTGCAATCACATCTAATGAATTAGCTTCTTCTTATGCCTTGATGGTACATTAGTAAGCAGGAGCTCTGGGCTCTAACTTCTCCACTGTCTCAGATCTAGGCCTTTGGCTACCATTTTATTTATCTCCTCTATCTCTCCTTTAACATTTCAAACTAGTTAAGGATGAATATTGAAACTGCATAAATGGGATATGCTTCTTAAGACAATCCTTCTAATTGTGATCTTTAGAGCCATAATTATAGCATACTCTAGGAATGGTTTTCCAATAAATGCCCCTATGCCTTTTTGTTGTACTACTTGCATCTAGCTACTAGTGCACTCTTAGTAATAGAGGCTAGGGCACTGACTACCACTTTCTATTGCCAAAACAGTAATTAAAAATCCTGAAAAGACTTTTGTGTCTTACCATTCTTTGCTATTGTGTTTGTTAGGACTGATCGTACTTATATCTCTCCTTTGAATAAGAACTTAAACTAGTTTACCCTTATCCATATGATCTCTTCTTTTAAAAGCATTCCCTTTTCTCTTTTTTTATCTCTTTAATAGTATGAGAGGCTGCCACAAGGGTAAAGAAATCTTTAATCTTGATTGCTACCACATATAGCCTTATGTTATGATTTAAGTCTTTCTTGAACCTCTTACATCTACCAAATTTTGTTGCCACAATTTCTTTTACATATCTACTTAGTCTTTCAAAATCCTTCTCACACTCTGAGATTGTTCTATGTTTTTGCTTAAGATAAATGAAATCTTGACTCTTTTTGTCTAAATAATTCTCAATAATATACTTTTTTAGAACTTATCTAAAAAGAAATCCCATGTTAAATTTGCCTCTCCTTTATACTCTGTGATACTCTACCACTATCTAGAAGCCTCTTTTTAGAGGAAAGAAGTTGCACATATCACATTCTCTTATAAGGTACATCTCAATTATTGCAAGATTATAATGGTTCTCTCTAACTAGTATTCTAAAGCTGCAAATCATATCTCACTGTTCCCAATAAGTTTATAGCTCTTATCTTCTTGACACTCTCCAAATATGTCTTCTTATGAGCTTATGTGGTTAGTGGTAGCTACACTAGTAATAGAGGTGGAATGGCAGTAGCTATAGTAACTTGTCTCAATAATTCCACCATTTACTATAAAAAAAACTAGCTAAGCTTATGCATCTAGCCCCACAACACTTAGTGCTAACATTCCTACCCTTGAAAGCTTAATAAAATATGTTGGGGCATGATTTTCTACTTCTTTTATACCCTTTTAGGGGCTGTAGATTCGTTTATCTTTGATATATAGGAAAAAGAATAGATTATAAGCCTCAGTAGCATAAAATTATGTGACACAAAATCTTAGACTCTAGGCATTCATATGTAACTCTTATGTACTAAGGAATGTTTAAAATAGAGCTTTGATACCACCAAATGTGACACCCCTCATTCGATTTGGTCATTGAACCCAAGTGAGAAGGAACACACAACTGATATCCGAACTAACTTTACCTAAATCCCATATAAATTTAAAACTTTTTGAAAATATATGAGTGTACATGAACTTTTAAATCTTAATTTAATAAAAACATTTTTAAGTGTTAAAAATAATTAGGAAATCATCATGTTTAAAATCTGATAGCATAAGGTTATATTGGGATAATATCCTAAATATAAATAGTAACTTGCAATTTGAAGACACTGCTAATATTCATTCAGCACTTTTCAACACATTTGGATACTCCTAATCAACCCAAAACATCTTTATTTATATTCTCAATAATCTATACAACTCAAAAGCATAAACATAATAAGAAGCATAATAAGTAGTTTAGATATGTATTACAAAAGTAGGTATGGTATAATAAAAGTTACAAAACACTTTGAGAATAAGACTAGGCCTAATTCCCATTGTGTAACATATGAGTGCCTAATGCGTTTACATCCCACAATTTATATAAAGGAAATCAAAATCCCAAAATAAGTATTAACTTGATCTATATTGATGATAAGGCTTTAAACTTTTATCTATTTCTTTAACCTATGCACCATAAGAACAACAATGCGCTAAGCATAAAACTTAGTGATGTATTGAATATAACATATATACTTATACACATGTATTCATGCATTTAACTAATTTTGTTATGTAAACACAAATCATATCATGCATAACATGTTATATCTTATATGTGTAAGCATACAATTATCATCACATGCATGACTTATTCATAAATAATTCAACATGACATACACACATAATCTCACTTTGATTTGCATGGTAAATCTTTGCTAAGTCATGCGATACTTATTTATTTCTCCATATATATAAGACACGTACTCAAAATTGGATATGGTCTGATAGTGACTACAAAGGTTTGATGGTGATCACAAAGGTTGAAGGGTGACCCTAAAGTCTAACAGTGACCCAAAGGTCTGATATAGTGACCCGAAAGTCTAAAATCAAATAATGGCCAGATAGCATATATGGTGACCCAAAGGCTTGAATATAAGCATCGAGTGCCCTACAAGCTACTAATCTTTATAGTTAACTAGCCAACATATCCAAGCTAGGTTGTCTACTTATATGGGCCATCATCATACTTAATTATTTTTACCTTTTTAAAGTAATTTTTAAGAGTTTTAAATGTCTTTTGGCCAACAAATGACCAAAGGAGGTTAACTAAAGCTCTTTGTTATAGTAAATCCATTTATGTTACCATTCATGCATTATAACCACATTAATCAACAAATCAAGTATATTCATCTTTTATACATAATAAGCATTATCACAATCATTTTACACTCTTCAACACACTAGGCCATTCTTACCTTTCATATAATTTATCATATCATGACCACTTGATGAATGTTTAAGGCACCCACCAAATCCCATATTAAGCCATTCGGCCATAATAAGAACATCATAGCTTAACACATGTTTATACCAAAATTAATTTGCTCATTTTACCTCACTTATGAGTATGAACATTTCACTCTATTATCAACATGTCACATGCATACATAAGCATGCACACTTTTATTTGCAAACTTTCTCATCATGCCATTTCTTTTTTTACATCACACTCATAATGTATACATTAAGCATAACATTAACATATCATCCACTACTCATTATTTCAAGCAAATTATATCCATTTAGTAAGTAATAGGGGTTTCAGCCATCCCAGCTTTCACTAATAGCATTAGTCATTAATGCTTTTAATTTTGCAATTAGAACTAATGACATGCACATCTACTTATTTCATAAGCATACACAACTAAACCATATTACATATATATATATATAATATCATCAAAGTACCTCTAAGGTACCATTCAGCTATCTCAAGTAACATACATAAAACAACCCAATTTTATTCTTGAACATATAATTTGGCATATTCAAAGAATCATTACACTAACTAATGACATGACAAAGCCAAAACCATACTCAAAGCACATTTTTGCCACACCATATAACAAGTCTTATTATCTCACTTTGACTATTTAAACCAATAATTAAGTATGTTTATAACATCATATTACAACTAATGGTCATTACAAGCCATTAACATGTATCAAAGCATTAATTACATATACATACACACACTTTAATTCAACAATTCAATACATCCAATGTATACCACATTGAGTACACATACAAATAAGCTCAAAAACACTATAAAAGCTTTTTTACACCTTTTTTTCCCTTAGCTTTTCTTTGATCACCTTTCTCTAGAAACATACACTAAAAATAAACTCAAAAATCCATATAATGTTCAACACATATCCAAACATTGAATCAACCTTAAATAATTTTTATTGGACCTACCCTAATAACCTTAGAAAAAAATATAATCAAAATAACCTCAAATAGACTTTAGTGTTACTATTCACATAACCTCTAAACTCATGAAAACTTAACACCTAAATCCTTCTTCTTACTTTTTTTGCCTTAAGAAGACATTTAACCATTTAAATGCCTTTATTTTATGTTAAATTAAGAAGGAAAGAAGAAAAAATATGACTTCTATAGAGGAAATGTTATTTTTGCATAAGTCATGAACAATGAAAAATTAAAAATTTTTGTGTAAAACTAAGCAATGATAATAAGGATTTAAACAAATTAAAATGATCGACAATAGAAATATTGGGCAACATAGAATATATGCTAAAAGATATTTATAGTCCCGACCATGAGATAAGTGAGGGGGTGAGAGCAAGCGAGGCCATCCTCATGATTAGCTTTTAGGAGAGTAAGAGTGAAAGTGAGCTTAGGGAGAGCAAAAGTTTTTGGGATGGATCTTTTGATGAGGATCAAGAAAAGGGTAAGAGAGAGCAAATATAGGTTAAGGGAGAGATGGTGGAAAAAGTTGAGAAAAATGGTTGGATCCTTCCAAAAAAAAAAGAGCCTAAAGCCAAAACAAGATAAAGATAATGGAGTACTCAAAAAATTGAAGAATACCTAGGCCCACATTAGCATATAGGATCTGTTCATGTACTTATAATCCCATAAATAGAAAGTAGTTAAAGCTTTGAGAGATTTTTCAATAATTTCCACTACTAAACCTAAAGAGCTAGTCTAAGTTATGAAAATAGGGAAAAATAAGATCATCACGTTCTCATATGAGGACCTCATTCACATTTTTAGGCCTATGATGATAACCAAAGATAGGCTCAAGCAAAAAGGTAAGCAACCTAAAACCTTAGTCTATAAGGACCACCTAGGTACAAGTCCACCCAAATTTGGTGCTATTAAGTCCACACAAACCAACTAAGACCCAACCTAGAATAGTAAGCCCATAGCCATAGTCCATTTAAGCAAACCAAAAGCCTATGTCCACATGAACTAACATAGACTTAACCCAGAATAAAGCCTAAGGCCTATAAACTACTAGGGTAAACCTAAAGCTTAGGTCTGCACAAACCTTACGCTAAAAAGCTTCTAAAAACTTAATCTTCCTATTTAGACTTTGATTCCTAATCTTACTAGGATTCCTCCTCTTTCTAGATGGGAATACTCCTCAGATTCACTATAAATACCCCTTTCATCAACCTATTTCACCACCAACAATCACTAAAAATAACCTTAAAATTTCAAGAGACCAAGCCTAGACTCTAAAATAGGAATCACTTTACCAAACCTTAGCTCACACTAAAAAATAATTGTTCTTTCTAAAACCCTAACTTTGCATTGTTGCTTGAAGCTTATTTAAAGGTAAAATGTAAGGCTTATATTTCTATTCATTCATGTTGCTTATGTAAACTGCTAATCTCCTATTGTTAATCATACATAAGGTGATTCTATGTAATACTCACATCGATTATAGGAATATGTTATTATTTTAAATTATTTTAATAATATGTAATTGCCTATTAAGATGATATAACCATTTTGTAATTGAAACTCCAATCGCACAAGCTTATCTTAAAGCATGATAAGGTCTGCACAAACTTAATATATTGATATGTGTATGATCTGACATCTATGTAGACTATTTTTCGATAACAATTTTCCATTTACTTTGTATACTATGTTTTAACATATTATGCTCAGCATGTTGACATGCTTATATGTTGTTATCATATTATATGACTATTTTGTTTGTTAATAAGCATATTGTTGATATTCTAGAATTAATGTATGATTTGTATGGACTCCTTTTCATAACGATCATAGTTTGCATGGATATATATGTTTTATGCATACTTATTCTATTTTGTGGCTTGTACGAACTTCCTTTTTGTGAGGAGTGCAGTCCACATAGACATATGTTCTGAATTTTAGTCCTTATGCATATTTGTATTTATCTTCACATTTTCTTTGCATGATTAATTCATCATTCTCTTAGTTATAGTCATAAATTAAGCATGCATCATGATCATTCATATTTGTACCACACAAGTTGTTATCATTTTGTTTGGTATTATTGTTAGGTCCTCATGGACAATTATTTATGGTACTAACCTTTCTCTTTGAGTTGTATAAGAGTGATTATTCTCACTGGTAAGAGGTCCAGATGGACACATTAGCCGTGATACATCATAGTCTGCATGGATATAATCCAGAGCCTTAGAGAGTTTACATGAACTTGATGACGTAGAGATAGGACTAAATAGCTTACTCTTTATTTGTTCATTTGGTTTTGTACCTTTTATTTCTTTTAACTATTTTGGGTTGTAATAGGTAGATTAATAAACCATTTTACATGCCAAAATGACTAAACTCACATCAATGCTTTTCTACCTATTTAATTGATGTTTTCTTAATAAAATGATTTTGAGTTTTCCTTAATAAAAGTCACATAAAAATGTATTTTAAAAAAGGCCAATCTCCTAGAGATGGGAGTTGAGAAATTAATCCTAATTCCTATGGAATTATAGGTAGTTGTCAAGTTAAACAACATATAATAAATGGCTCAATTTATGGATGTTCATTTACATTTATATTTGTTGTATATTTTTAATATTGCAATTTATCTTCTTTAAGTGAAAAGATGACATGAATGCTTTAATTAAGATGCTTGCTTGCATGATACGAGATTGATAAACATTTGAATATAAAAGATGGTATATTATTGGGGCATTAATAAGATCTGATTCTGAACCTTTTCTGGGTAAAAGATTAGTGGTCGTGGTGTAGAGGTGACTCCAATACTAACCTCCTTGTCCCCGTTAAAATACAATAAATCTATAGTGGTAACTCCGCTGGGAACTGAGAATTGAATTTGAAAATGGCCAAATAATATACCTTCTAATATTCTAATTTTTATCAATCCCATGCATTTTATTCTATATAAACTATGTCCCTTTTTACCTTGGATGGTGTTGCAAACCATGACCACATTTTTCATTCAAGAATGGGGAATTGCTAGCATATCCATCACTCATAAGCCTCATGCCTTCAGGTGTATGAAATGGTGAACTAACCAGTCACTATTATTCTTGATTGGAAAGACCCATTAGGAGGGATGTAATGATCCAAAAATCCCAACTCTCATGAATAGTACTTCCCTGGGTGAATAGTACTTCCCAAAACTCGAGTCGCACTAAATATACTGATAGGTAGTATTAATTATGAGAGAATTTTGGGCAAAGTTTGAAGCCAATCTGAAGTCATTTGGATGGTTAAAAATGCTAAACAATATTTTACAACAGTGTCCTATGAATAGTGCTACCAACAAAGTTGAATCGTAAATAAAATAAAAAGTTGCTCAAAATAATCTAAAAATGTTACAACTTGATAACCAAATAATCCGAATAGTCTGATGGCTTTGGAATCAGAATTTTCTAAGATCAGGAAGTAATTTTTCTAAATTTTTGGGACGTAAAATGCATTAATTTTTTTGGTTTTAGTCAGAATTTGGGCTCGAGTTTTTAAGAGGATTTAGGGCTTGGTTTTATCTAATTTTGGGGACATAAATAGAGGAAAAATGAATTTTTTATCAGTTATAATAATTTTTTCAAGTAAAGAAAAATTATTATTTTAAAACGTATAAATAGGGAGAATTACACTCCTCCCTCACATACCATACTCACCTCCACATCCCTCTCTTCTCTAAGAAAACCTGTCCCCTTTCCTCCCCTCCCTTTCTCTTTTAAATTCTTCCTCCACAACCACAGCTATCTAAAAAAATTATACTTGAAATGAAGAGTGTCTCGAGATGAGTCTGTGGACACCAAAATCACTGAGAACGGTAGGGTATTTTACAAGAAATATCAAGAAAAATCCCGAGGTGAATAGTGACCACCAAACTCCGAGTATTTTTTCTTGAACCCATATGAGCCTATTTTTGGCAATGTTATATTTTAATTAAAACATGTTGCTTAGCATGATGTTTAGGCCTTGCTGAGATACGAAATGGCCATTAGAATGTATGTATACGTGAGTTGACTATAATTATGTTATGCATTAAAAATGGCTAAATAATGAGATAATTAACCAGTTTAATGATGACTATATAGTTAGACAACCTAGTATGGATAGGTTGATTGATCAACTAGGATTAACAGATACAATGTATACCTTTGATTAGTAGGCCTTCGGGTCATAATGTGTATTTTTGTGTTGATGGACACAGGCTTTAGGGCCACTGTATAGCACTACATATGTGTGACCTTTTAGGTTAATGTATTTTGTATCCATGGATACTAGCACCTTTGGGTACACTGTTTAGCACCTTTGGGTAGCCCGTTATCTGCTATCCAGCCTTGGATAGTAGTCTCTTTAGTATGGGCATAAATTAAACAAATAATTATAATATCAAGGTTAATTATGGTTATAGCATAATAAACATAAAACAATGATGCATGCCTTTTTAAAAGATGCATTATGCATGATATATATGTATTTTTGGTATAATGTTAAGTTTTATACTCATAATGTTGATGGCTTGATGCATATAGGGTCTTGAGACCCAAAATGTGAAAATGATGCGTTGGTATGGAAATGGATCATAATGCATTTTTATATGAATTTTTACCATGTATTATTAAGCATGTGTATGTTTATGACTCATGAATGAGTACTTCATGCATAGTAGTGGATTTTAAGTATGTTAATAATAATGCAATTGTGATTATAGATATAATGTGGTCTTTGGGTTTTTAAAGATAAGTATGCATCATATTACATGAATTATGTTGTTATCTTAATGTGTGCATATATATGGTTTAACATATCTCACTTGACATATATTGCATGAAAGAATGCTTAAATAGCTATATCTAGTTAAAGTGATTACACCACTAAGTGAAAGCTTAGCGTATTGCCTATTTGCGATGCATAGGTAATAGAGCAGCAGAATAGAGCCAAAGCTTTTGCACCACAGGAGACTTTTGAAGATAACCCCTATGTAGGTATTTTTAAACATTTTGTAATAGTGTAATGATGTAAATGTAACAGTAGTAGTGTCCTTTTATGATTATAGAGGGATTGGGCCTAACTTGTAACTCGGGTTGTTTTTGTAACTTAAGTTATAATATTGCAAAAGCTTTATTTTTCTCGCATGAATGTGTGATAAAATGTGTTGTTACATGTGAGAGTGTTGCATGAGTTGAGCTTGAGGCTTATTGAGTTTGTGATGAGTTTAGAGGATCAGGAGGACCCAATTGAGATGGAGAAGTGTTATATGTTTTTATAAA
>CANXYI011375712.1:0-10101 GCA_948208565.1 Hura crepitans | reverse complement strand
ACATTTACTTCATGATACCACATTTCATAACTTTAGGCCTGTACTTAGAAGATAACTATTTAACACTGGATAACATGATCTATCTCATACAGTACCCCACATTATGGACCTTGATGTCTATACACACTATCCATTAAATAGAAATGATCAGTCTTGTAGAACCTCCCAATACATAATGGTAAGGATCAGCCTAGATAGACTTGCTAATAAGTAGGATAATAGGGATCAGGCTCGAAGGACATCCCAATATCCAAATAAAGCTGATAACAAAGATCAGCCTTAGTGGACCTCTTAATATTAAAAAATGTGTAAGTTCTCGTTAAAACCTCAATAGTTGCATTCGCCATATAATAAGGCAATAATCTTAATGGATCAAAACCCCTAGCAGCTACTAACTCCCTAGTTGATCAATCAACTTATACAGTAAATGATATAGCTAATATGAGCCATAATTTCTTATATCTCTTTCTATCAGTCATGATCAATCTTTTTACCATCTTTAATTTTTTCATTACTATTCAACCTTTTACACCCAAATGTCGTAAAAAACTATTCTCATATTCCATTTTTTATAATGTTCATTTTTGTAGTCATTAACATATGCTTCTTTGTTGCTTAACGTTTTTGTTTAATAATTTTATAATCTCAATAAGGTATTTTCTCTTAGTTCTACCAATTTATAACTATTTACATTCATTGACATCATTTATGAGCCTTTTTATACGGTAATATCATTATACACATTTGCCTATTTTGTCCTCTTTTGAACAAATATCATTGATTTAAAAAGTGTAACACTCATATGTCAAGGCTTTATGAATAGTACCATTGAGGCTGAAAAGTGTTCTTAGAGTGCCGAGTCATCTTTACGAGGTTCGAGGCAGGGGTACTAGTCATGAAACTTTGAGGGGCTGTAAAATGATGAAAAAGGCTTAATTTAAAGATTTAACATAACCAATCAATTATTTTAGACTGTAATCTAGTGGGTCATAGTGTAACACCCCCTGCCCATTCTTGAAGGAAATAGGCAAAATGTGCTACTCCTATAAGGTCATCCATCCTTGGATTTCCTTAGGGACCTTTCGTTTAACTCTTACCCAACTTTGACCAAGCTTAACCATTTTCTATTTCTATTTACTTATCTTTTTATCACTACTTATTTTAGACCGTTAAAACATTAAATTATGAATACTAGACATTTATAGATAAATAGGCAACATAACAGCTACCCAAGTGAAAAACCAAAAATAATCCCACAAGAAAAGCACTTCTAAAGCAATTTTCATATCACACCTCACTACTGGACCCTTCTAGTCCTTTAAAATATCATCGACATCAGCACACACAACACAGTACAGAGGGTCTCAAACCCACAACCATATAGTTATAAACATGCATACTATATATTAATAACCAAGGTTATACATATGCATAAGGTTATTGACTCAAGTTTTATTTTACATTCCATAACCCACACTACACCTACTATACACGAGTGCATATCTACAACAGCCAAAAGAAAAGCAAAAGTATACCCAGATGACTCAAAAGTAGCTACTCTCATGTTGTTTTAAGTTGAATGACCCTCAATCTATAGCCTGCACATCGAAATTTTGATATGCTGAGTATAAACTTAGTGGTGGAATATACCAAATATAATATGTCAAAATGCATGCACACACATGAATCATGCAACACATAACTCATATGCCAAGCACCCTATCTTTTTATATTCATTTCTTTTATCCAATCAAGTCTATATATTAAGTTCATACTCAAGTTTATTATCTTTTAGGCCCATAACAGATAGATAACACTTTATGACACCAGATAGTGGGAACTATCCTGTGTAGTGGCTTACATTTTAAACCTCAATAGCTGCACCTACCTTGCCCAATAGCATGGATCAGTCTATAGACCTCCTAATACTGGATTGGTAGATAGTAGGGATTAGTCGGTAGACCTCCTAATATCTATAAATGGGATAGTAGGGATCAGCCCCATGGGACCTCCCAATACCTTGAGTCACATCACTAAACACCACAGGTGGATAGCTAGGATCAACCTCGTGGGGCCTCCTAATATCCATAGACAACTAAAGGGGTAACAGGGATTAGCCCAGGTGGACCTCCTAATACCCGAGTGTGTAGGGTTTATCTCAAAACCTCAGTGGTTGTACCCACCACCTCTAACAGACAATAGTGGCCTTAAGGGGAGCAAATTGCCTAATAGCTGCTAATTTCCTAGTTAATATGTTAATCCATCTAGTGGGTGTCTAATTAATAGGCCAAATTAATAGATGAGACTGTTATTCTTAACTTTATTAATTCGTAAGTCCATTATGTCCCTAAGTCACATGCCATGCCACGTTACACACAAAATGTCGCATTTTTGCCTATCTTCTCAAAGTTACTATTCATTTGGTCAGTTTACAAAACTATCACTATTCATTTAGTCAATTTCAAGTTCCATGCCTTCCATGATTCAATCTATACCCACTCTAAATTCCTTCATTTCCTTATGTGTCCATTCATAAGACATATTCACACAATAAGGTACATGTTCATGCTTTTTCTAAGTCATTACCTCACCATAACCTATATATCCACCTAATCCATTATTTTACCAATTTTCATGCCATATATGTTAATATCATTATCCATTTTTAATCATGGTTCACACACTCCAATTACATGTCATTTTCCTACATAACATGCCATATACATCTTCGTACACGCCATGTCACTTCACACACATTATTCGGCCAAAGCACACACATGCATATACAAATGGATTCCTTTCTAATTCATCATAGAAAACCTATTATTTTAAGTTTATTAACGTTACTAAAACACCATTTTACCTTATTGTTACATCTAACACCATGAACACACAATTCCATACAACATAAATACACAAATTCATGGCAATTCCATTAACATACTAAATTTTAGTCTATTCCACATACCTATGATATGAAAACACCCTTTTCCCCACCACTTAGAGGCTTGTATGCTTACTTTCCTTCAAGGGTTTCCTTAGCCCATAAACATATACAATTTACCCTTAGAAAAATTCTCAAAAATCCTACATAACTCTAATTTGAAATCTAAAACCTTGGCTAACCTTAGAATACCTTAATCTACCTAAACCAAAAATAAGAAGTGAAGTAAAACCACTTACTCAAGAAAATGTCACTATTCACTCAAGTGTGAGATCTCTCAATCTAGGCTTTGTTTTCCACTTCTATAAGAAGATTTGGCTTCTAGAGATTGTGGAGGCTAAGATTCATATAAATTTTATGGGTTTTGGTGGAGAGAGAAATGAGAAAAATGAAAAAAAGGAGGAGAGAGAGTGGCATTAGATTTTTAGGGCAAAGAGGAGAAAGATGTCTCCTTTACACATGTGGCCCATGCACACATGTAACCTCTTATATAGGGGTAGGTGGGTGGCCTTGATTGCCACACGTGGCAATCCGACGGCTCATATTCTCCCAATGCCTTTTTAAGCTTTAGAAATTCATGGAAAATTCTTTAGACCTCTAAAAATACTCATTTTAGTTTTAAAAATCCTTGATTAGTGTCACTAAGGCCCATGTAAAACTTCAAAACAAAATTCCATAGTTGACTTTTTGACATTATTCTCCCACTAGAATAAAATATTCAAAAAAATCAAACAACCACAGAAAATTAAAATTTGTTCTCCATCATACTCATTGGAATTTTTGAGGTTCAGGATATGGTATTTTCCATCCAGGCACATCCCAGGACTGTCTCGGCATAAACTCACTTTATCTCTCCATACACTAGTTCTCGACCCGAAATGATTTATTGGCTTTGCTTAATTTTTAAATTCATTTATTTTGCCCATTTTTAGGCCCATCAAAGTTTTATGACCAATACATTCCTTTCTAGCCTCATGGCGATGCCTCGTACTATAGGGAACATTGCTCGGGCCTAGAAGGTACTGTTCATAAGACCTTGACTTACGGGCATTACAATCCTTCCTCTCTTAAGAAATTTCATTCTCAAAATTAATTATTGATAAGGTGAGGATACTATATTTACATTTGCTTCTCGCTTTCCCACATCACCTTTGTCGCATTATGGTTCCTCCATAATACCTTCACTAATGGAATCGACTTGTTCCTCAGCTACTTTACTTCTTTTGCCAAGATCTACAATGGTTCCTCCTCATATGTTAAATCTAGCTATACTTATATCTCTTCCATAGCTATCACATGCAATGGGTTTAATCAGTATTGCCTTAACATCAATACATGAAAGATATCATGTATCTACTACAGCTCAAATGGCAATGCAAGTCTATACGCCAAAGGTCCCACTCTTTTTGGGATCTCGTAAGGCCCAATAAATCTCGGATTGAATTTTCCTTTCTTGCCAAATCTAACCATATTTTTCCATGGCAACATTTTTAAGGATACCCACTCACCAACCTTATTCTCGATGTCTTGCCTTTTTAGATTAGCATATGATTTCTGTTGATCTAAGGTAGCTTTTAACCTTTCTTTAATAATCTTGACTTTCTCTTTGGCGTCCCTAATCAAATCAGATCCAACAACCTTACTTTCTCCCACTTCACTCTAACAGAGAGGAATCTTACATCTTCTACCATACAAAGCTTCATATGGTGCCATCCCTAAGCTGGCCTAGTGGCTATTATTTTATGCAAACTTAGCTAATGCCAAATGCTGATCCCAGTTGCCTTTAAATTTTATGGCATAGCTATGCAACATGTCTTCCAACACTTGTATCCCTTGCTTTAATTGTCTATCTATCTGAGGATGGAATGCTATACTATACATTAATTGAGTACCCAAGGCTTCCTATAACTTCTTCTAAAACCTGAAAGTGAATCTCGGGTCTTGATCTAAGATTATAGCTGTTGGCACTCAATGTAACTATACGATCTTATTAATGTACAATTTAGCAAGCTTCTCTAAGGGATAGTCCATCCGAATTGGTATGAAGTGGCCTATCTTTGTCAGCCTATCCACAATCACCCATATTACATCACACTTGCTCTTGGTCAGTAGCAATCCCATGACAAAGTCTATGGTGATCTTATCCCATTTTCATTATGGGTTTGCTATCGGGTGTAGCAATCCAGAAGGAACTTAATGTTCTGCCTTCACTTGTTGGCATGTCAAACATCGAGCCATATACTTGGCTACTTCTCACTTCATTCTTAGCCACCAATAGTGAGGCTTTAACCTAAGGTACATCTTTGTGCTTCCTGGGTGCATAAAATATGGAGCTTTATGAGCTTCCTTCAAAATCTGCACTCTCAACTCATCCACATCTGGTACACACAACATGTTCTGGTAGTATAGGTTTCCATCATCACTTAGCTTAAATCCTATTGCCTTCCCCTCTTTAACTTTACTCACGAATTACACCATCTGAGTATCTCTCAACTGAGATTCCTTTACCTGTTACCTAAAGTCAGCTTTAACTTGTAGTTCAGCCAACATTGCACCTTCTTCTGTGCATTCCAATCTAGCATGCATCAGTTTCAAGGTAGCAATAAGATTTTTACTCAAAGCATCTGTAACTACATTGGCCTTTCCTAGATGATAGTCAATTAAGCATTGTAGTCTTTGATTAACTCTATCCATTGCCGTTGTCTCAAGTTTAGCTCCCTCTATGTAGGCAAATACTTTAAGCTCTTATGGTCATTGTAGGTATAACACATCTCTCCATATAGGTAATGTCTCTACACCTTCAGTGTAAATACAATTGTAGCTAACTCCAAATTATGTGCGGGAGTTCTTCTTAATGGAATTCTAAAAGAGATACATTCTTGACTCTTACAAGGATAATAAGAGGTAGGAATTCTTTAACCTGAAGTAAGGGAGGAGATAATTCTCTGAGTATGAGAAGGATTTTGTTCCTTCATCCCCACTAATGAGGAGAAATGTAAGAGGATTGAGAAGGGTAAAGATGTAGATCTCAACTCCAAAGATCAAAGACTTCTCAAAGTTAGTAGCTATAGCTTATGACATGGAAGAGATGCTACAAGAGAAGAGGGAGCTATTAAAGAGAAAGAGACCTTTTATTGTGGGTCAGACTAGCTCAGATCCATATAGGAGTAAGAGATAGGGAATTTTAGCCTAGCTAATAGTCCTAGAGGTAGACAAGTCAGTAGTTTCAGAGCCAAGCTCCATCATAGAGGATTGGTTAGGGTTTTCCTTTTAAGCCTCGACCACCTCCATCTCAGCAGGCCTCGAGTGTACCAATATCCACTACCATGAGTGCACCTCCGACTTATGGGAGTTGCCAGAGGAGGCATTGGGGCCAGTGTTGGTAGTTCAAGTGAGGTGAGTGCTTTGTATGTGGGGCCTAGGATCATTATTATAGGGATTGCCCGCAGAGACAGGTAGAGGCTATTCAGACTTAGGTTTCTCTAGCCCTGCTAAAGCAAATAGTGGACTTGCTGAGACATACTATAGCACCTCCACCAGCTCCAGTTCTTATTGCATCTCCTCTACCGTCCCCAACTCCCCCAACATTATTGAAGACTTATTTAGAGAGGGTGAAAAAGATGGGAGCAATGGACTTCTTAGGTGCGAGGGAGGATGACGCGGTGAGAGCAAAATACTAGTTGGAGCGGACAACTAGGATCTGAGAACAACTGGAGTGCTCTGAGGATGAGTGCGTGAACTATTCCACCTCCCTATTGCAGGAAAAGGCCTTCCACTGGTAAGATACATTGAGGAAGAGGAAGGCAATAGCTGACCTGACTTGGGAAATAGGCAAAGTGGGCTACTTCCCATAAGGTTACCCATCCTTAGATTTCCGTAGGAACCTTTCATTTAACTCTTACCCAACATTGACTAACTTTGATCTAGCTTACCCATTTTCTATTTCTATCTGCTTATCTTTTTATCATTGCCTATTTTAAAACTATTAAAACTTTAGATTATGACTAATAAACATTTATAGACAAACGGGCAGCATAACGGCTACCCGAGGGAAAAACCCAAAATAATGCTATAAGAAAAAGCACTTCTAAAGTCATTTTCATATCACACCTCACTCTTGGAACCTTTAGGTCCTCCAGCATATCATCGACATTAGCACACACAACATAGTACATAGGGTCTCTAACCTATGGCTACACAGTTATAAGCATGCATACTATATATTAACAACCAAGGTTATGCAGATATATAAGGTTATTGACTTAAGTTTTATTTTACATCCCATAACCCACACTACATCTATTATACACAAGTGCATATCTACAATAACCAAAAGAAAAGCAAAAGTATACCTAGATGACTCAAAAGCAGGTACACTCATGCCATCTGAAGCTAAACGACCCTTAATCTATAGCCTGCACATCGAAACACCGACATGCTGAGTATAAACTCAGTGGTGGAATAGACCAAATATAATATGTCAAAATGCATGCACACACATGAATCATGCAACACATAACTTACATGCCAATCACCCTATCTTACTATATCCAGTTCTTTTATCTAGTCAAGTCTATATATTAAGTTCATACTCAAGTTTATATCTTTTAGGCCCATAACAAACAGAAAACACTTTAAGACATCGAATAGTAGGAACTATCCTCTATAGTAGCCCACATTTTAGACCTCGATAGCTGCACGTACCTCATTCGATAGCAGGGATTAGTCTATAGACCTCCTAATATCGAACTGACAGATAGCAAGGATCAATCCATAGACCTACCAATATCGAACAAGCAGATAGCAGGGATTAGCCCCATGGACCTCCCAATATCTACAAATGGGATAACAGGGATTAGCCCCTTGGGACCTCCTAATACCCTGAGTCACATCACTAAACACCACAGGTGGATAGCAAATATTAGCCTCGTGGGACCTCTTAATATCCACAGATAACCAAAAGGGTAGTAGGGATTAGCCTAGGTGGACCTCCCAATGCCTGAATGTGCAAGGTTTATCTCAAAACCTTGACGGCTGCACCCACTACCTCTAATATATAATAGTGGCCCCAAGGTGAGCAAACTACCTAGCAGCTGCTAATTCCCTAGTTGACTGGTTAGCCCATCCAGTTGGTGTCAAATTGATGGTCCAAATTACTAGATGAGACTATTATTCTTAACTTTATTAATTCTTAACTCCATTATGTCCTTAAGTCACATGCCATGCCAAGTTACACACAAAATGTCACATTTTTACCTATCGTCGCAAAGTTACTATTCATTTAGTCAGTTTATGAAACTATCACTATTCATTTGGTCAATTTCAAGTTCTATGCCTTCTATGATTCAATCTATACCAACTCCAAATTCCATCATTTCCTCACGTTTCCATTCACAAGACATTTTCACACAATAAGGTACATGTTCATGCCATTTTCTAAGTCATTACCTCATAATTCACCCTTAGAAAATTTCTCAAAAATCCTGCATAGCTCTAAATTGAAATCTAAAACCATGGCTAATCTTAGAATACCTGAATCTATGTAAACAAAAAAAAAGTGAATTAATACCACTTACTCAAGAAAAATGTTACTATTCACTCAAGTGTAAGATCTCTTAATATAGGCTGTGTTTTCCACTTTTGTCAGAAGATTTGGCTTTTAGAGAATATGGAGAAGATTTGGCTTTTAGAGACTATAGAGGCTAAGATTCATGTAAATTTTGTGGGTTTTGGTGAAGAGGGGAGAGAGAAAATGAAGAAAAAGAATGGAGGATGAGAGAGAGTGGCATCGAATTTTTAGGGCAAAGAGGAGGAAGATGACTCCTTTACACATATGGCTTGTGCACATGTGTAACCTCTTATATAGGGGTAAATGGGTGGCCTTGATCGCGACACGTGGTGATCCGATGGCTCATATTCTCCCCATGCCTTTTTAAGTTTTAGAAATTCATAGAAAATTCTTTAGACCTCTAAAAATACTTATTTTCATTTTAAAAATCCTCAATTTGTGTCACTAAGGCCCATGTAAAATTTCAAGTCAAAATTTCATAGTTGACATTTTGATGCTATTCACCCGCTAGACTAAAATATTCAGAAAAAATATCAAACAATCTCAAAAAATTAAAATTCCTTCTCCATCATACTTATTGGAATTTTTGAGGTTCAGGGTATGGTATTTTGGAGTTCATCCGAGCACATCCTAGGGTTGTCCTGGCACAAACTCATTTTATCTCACCATACACTAGTTCTCGATCCGAAATGATTTATTGGTTTTGCTAAATTTTTAAATTCATTCATTTTATCAAATTTTTGGCCTGTCGAAATTTTATGACTAATATGTCCCTTTATGGTCTCGTGGCAGTGCCCTGTACCGTAGGGAGCATCGCTCGAGCCTAGAAGGTACTGTTAATAAAACCCTAACTTATAGGCATTACATGTAGGCTCAAAAGGAGTTGGACCAAGAATGACCTGAGATGTGCCCGAACAAACCTAAAAATGCCATACATTAAAAGTTAAAAATTCACTTGAGTCCATTGTTGAAAGAATTTTTGAATTTCGAGGTCATTTGCAAAATTTCTTAATTTTAAGGTTTTGCACATAAATTAATGTAGTCAGTTAATTATCCTATTGATGAAATTTGGCTATGCAATTTTACGAGCCTCTAAATAGGACTAATTGAGGATTTTTAAAGTAAATGTAATGATTTTTGGAGGTCTGAGTGATTTTTAAAAATTCCTTGAAATTTTCACTAAAATCGAGCTTTTTCGTGATGCTTGGGTGGTGCATGACCCCACTCGTGCCACCTCACCACCTATATTAGCCTCCATTTAACACCTAAGTGGCCACTTGGCCATACCTACTCATCACCCCACTTTTTCTCCTTCTTTCTCCCTTTGTTGTCCCGACGCTATTTCTCTTTAGAAGCCACCATTTTTGCTTCATTTTGCAAGCTTCACCCTTGCCTATTGCCACCAAAGATCCCTAATTGTGTTGTGAATTGACTTTGTGAAGGTGTTGGAGGCCATAAGAGTCCTTAGATTGCAAGAAAATTCAAGAGAGCTCAAGGTGTACATTAAAGGGGACTAAAAGGGCAACTTTTGATGTGTAAGTAATTCACCCCTTTGTAATTTAATTCCTAGGGGATTTGGTGATTCTAA
>CANXYI011375695.1:0-14804 GCA_948208565.1 Hura crepitans | reverse complement strand
TGTCACTTTTTTATGTAAAAATTCATAAGATATTCTAGAGGCTTCCAAAAATTCCCATTCTAGTCCCTAAAATTCTCATTTATTGCCATTAAGGCCCTTACAAAATTTTAGCTCAAAATTCCGCCAAATGCAAAAATCACTATTCACCCTAGATTGGATTTTAACTTCGAAAATTCATAAAAGTATTCCCCGGTGCTCTAAAAATTCTCATTTTTGTTTTAAAATTCCTAAATTAATGAGACTAAGGTCCTTGCAAAATTTCAGGTCAAAAGTCAACTATTGACTTTTTGGTACTATTCACTCGCCAGAATAAAAATATTTCGAAAAATTATCAGACGACCCCAGAAAATTATAATTCTTTCACCATCATGCTCAGTGGAATTTTTGAGGTTCAGGATATGGTATTTTCGAGACCATCCGGGCACCTTCTCGGGTCTCGAACTGTCTAGGTCCCAAAATATTTTTATCTCTGAAATTGGTAGTTTATAACCTAAAACGAATTATTGGTTCTGCTAAAATTTTTAATTCATTCGTTTCCCCTATTTTCAAGCGCTGTCAAAGTTTTATAACTAATATGGCAGTCATCGAACTCAAAATGATGACCCGCACCGCGGGGAACATCACTCGGGCCCGCCCAATACTGTTCATAAGACTTTGATAGTTGGGGCGTTATAGACATGTTTCTAGATGATTTATAGGGTAAACATGTAATAATGACTGTTTAAACAACTTCAACTAATGGAATGTGTATGCATGTATAACTTATATCATATAACTGTGTTGGTTACTTATATGTTATGGGTCTAGAACCCTGTGTTGTTGTTATTGTTGTTAGCTCTGTGTGATGTGATTTGGGGGATTAAAAGGGTTTAGGAGTTGTTAGAAATATGGATAACAGTTATAGAAGTGCTTTTATGCAGCAAAAATTTTTGGTTTTTTTATCCAGATAAGCGTTATGCTGCCCAACTTTTTGCAAAATGGGTACCAAACATAAAATTGTGTTTTGTAAGACAAAAATAGGTAGCATTAAGAGGTTGTAACATAATAAACACAAATTAGGCAAGAGAAGATAATAATATAAAAGAAGGAACAAGTGTTAAACGAATGAAATTCGGGGAAATTTAAATATGGGTAACCTACGAGAAGTAGCACTCTTTATTTATTTCCTTCTGGAATGGGCAGGGGGTGTTACATTTATTAGTATCAAAGTATGTTTAGAAATTCCTAGGCATAATATACATGAGTGCCAAGGTCTAAGAGTCTATTTTAATGATAAAGATATACTGCATAAGGCTAATAGGTCATTTCCCTTGTAGTGATACAAGATGAGTGAACAGCCACCACTAGATCGAGGAGAAGAAATGGCTAGCCATGCTTCCACCACTATCCATAGGCCAGAAGTGAGTGCAACCACACTTGAGCTGAGTGATGTTGCACATCAGCCACCACCTCTGCCATAGCCTTAGGCCTAGGCTTCATCAGCTTTGCTATAATAGATTGTGGAGTTGTTGAGACATACTATTGCACCACCTCTGCCACTATCACTAACTGCTTTGCAGAAGACTTATTTAGAAAGGTTCAAGAAAATGGGAGCTATAAACTTCCTAGGCATGAGGTAAGATGAGCTGTAAAGGCCTAGAACAAACCCTCTGAATTTTAGAGCAATTAGAATTCACTGACGATGAAAGCCTAAAATGTGCCACTTCCCTTCTCCAAGAAGAGGCATTCCACTAGTGGGATACAACAAAAAGGAGAAAGGGAGCAGCTGAAGTGACATGGGACTACTTCCTAAAAGAGTTCCATAAAAGATATATTCCTGAGTCTTACAAGGATAAGAGAAGGCATGAATTCCTAGACCTGAAGCAAGGATGGAGATTAGTGTCTGAATATGAGAAGGACTTCGGTCATTTGATTAGATATGCTAAGGAGTTTTTGCCTATTGATAAGGAGAGATGTAAAAGGTTCCAAAAAGGACTTAATGTTGAGCTGCGGATACTTATTGCCACAACAAAGATCAAAGATTTCTCTATAATAGTAGTGGCAATCTATGATATGGAGGTGATGCTGTAAGAAAAGAGGGAGCTATTTCAGAAGAAAAGACCATTTGCAACTGGTTAGACTAACTCAGCTTTAGAAGTAGGCAAGAGGCAAAGAGAGTTCTATTTTGGACTACAGTCTCAGAGGCAGCCTAAATAGTAGTCTCAAAGGTAGGTTTAGCCACAGAGGTTAGGTCAAGCTCTTCTACCTAGGCCTTAACCCTCACCACAGACACCCAGTGCTCCTATCTCCATAGCTAGAAGTACACTTACCATGTGTGGGACTTGTAGTAGGAGGCATTGGGGCTAGTGCTAGCAGACTAGTAGGAGAGAATGCTTCACCTGTGGAGCTAGAGACCATTTCTAGTGGGATAGTCCATAGAGATAGCCCGAGGCTGCAAAAACCCAGGCATTAATAGTAGTAGTAGCACCTAGTAAGGGCCTGAGATGGATTAAACATGAGCAGTTGAGTAATAGTCAGGGGACAAGATCAAAGTCTAGAGCTCCAATATGTTAGTATGCTATCTATGTACGGAAGAAAGCTAAAGTCTTATATGTCATTACTAGTACCTTCTATTTATTTGATGTCCTTATGTTAGCACTGATAGTTCTAAGTTTAACATGCTCATATATTTCCACCACACAAGCCTGAGATGGAGGGTTAGAATCAGAACCCATAAATTTAGATAATCAAGTTAGTAACTCGATTTGGCAGAGTGTGATGGTAAGCACAGTCTATAGGCATTGTCCTTTAATGATACAAGATCAAGTATTCCCCATAGACCTTATTAAACTTCCATTTCATGAGTTTGATGTTATATTAGGTATAGATTGGCTAACAGAAGACCAAGCAATGATTGATTATAAGAATAAGAAACTTAGCCATTAGACGGAGAAAGGACATAAGGTGACAATTATAGGTAGTAGGAATTCCTTATGTAACATTTCAGCTGTCAAAGTAATGTAACTCATCTAAAAGGGATGTAAGGCATACCTAGCTCACATAGTTGACACCAGCAATGCAGTGTCTAGTCATGAACAGATACCTATGGTATTGAAATTTTTAGATGTATTCCCAAAAGAATTGCCTAGATTGCCACCACATCGAGAATTAGATTTTGAGATGGAAGTGTACCTTGGCACTACCCTAGTATCTATAACTCTACACTAGATGGCACCTATGAAATTGAAGAAGTTAAAGGTGTAATTGCAGGAACTACTGGACAAGGGCTTTATTAGGCCTAGTACCTCACCCTAAGGAGCACCCGTACTATTTGTGAAAAAGAAAGATGGGTTACTTCGATTATGTATTAACTACAGGCAATTGAATAGGGTAACAGTCAAGAATAAATGCCCATTGCCTAGGATTGATGACCTCTTTGATCAGCTTCGAGGTGCCAGCATCTTTTCAAAGATTGACTTGAGATTGGGGTATCACCAGTTACAGATTAAGGAAGCTAACATCCCTAAAATAGCTTTTAGAACTCGCTATAGGCATTACGAGTTCTTGGTGATGCCATTTGGGCACACCAATGCCCTAATAGCCTTTATGGATTTGATGAATTAGATATTCAAGCCTTATTTGGGTCAGTTCATTATGGTGTTTATAGATGACATCTTGGTGTATTCCCAGAGTTAGGAGGAATATAAGTAGCACCTCAAAATTGTATTGCAAATATTGAGAGAGAAATAGATACCAAGTAAAGCAAATATGAGTTTTAGTTAAATGAAGTTGCCTTCTTAGGCCATATTACTTTGACTGAAAGCATCAGAGTGGATCTGAGTAAGGTAAAAGTTATGCTAGAATAGAATCCTCCTAGGAATGTGATGGAAATCTAAAGCTTCCTAGGATTAGTTTGGTATTATCTGAGATTTGTTGAAGGCTTTTCCATGATTGTAGCCCCATTGACTCAACTGTTGAGGAAAGATGTGAGGTTTGAGTGGGATGATAAATGCCAAGCTAGTTTTGATAGGTTAAAGACTATGTTGACAGACGCTTCAATCCTTACTCAACCTAAACAAGGAAAATAGTTCATCATCTATAGTGATGCTTCACATAATGGGCTTGGTTGTGTCCTGATGCAGTTTGGCAAGGTGATTGAATATGCCTCTAGATAGTTAAAACCTCATGAATAGAACTATCCCACAATGATTTGGAATTGGTAGCTATTGAATTGCATTAAAGGTGTGGAGACACTACTTGTACAGAGAGAGATATTATATTTATATTAACCACAAAAGCCTAAAATATCTATGTACACAAAAAGAATTAAATCTGAGGCAGTAGTGATGGATGGAGTTGATAAAAAATTATAACTATTTAATCGACTACCATCTATGAAAAGCAAATATGGTTGTAGATGCTTTGAGTTGGAAGTTCATTGTTGCCTTGAAACCTTTGCACAACAAAGTAGCATACATAGAAGAGAATGCGATCTTGGCCGAACTACAGGTTAAACTTGATTTCAAGTAGCAAATAAAAGAGGCCTAGATGAGAGATGACCAGCTGGTGCTAACCATGAGCAAGCTTAAAGAGGGGAAGGTTACTGGGTTTGAATTGTGAGTTAATGGAAGTTTATATTATTAAGGCAAGCAGTGTGTTCTAGAAGTAGATGAGTTAAGGACCTAGATTTTGAGAGAAGCTCATGGAGCTCCATACTCTATGTACTTAGAAAGCACAAAGATGTATCTTGACTTGAAACCCTATTATTAGTGGCCAGAAATGAAGTGAGACATAGCAGAATATTTAGCTCAATATTTGATGTGTCAACAAGTGAAAGAGGAGCACCAAGTTCCTTTTGGATTACTACCCCCTATAGCAATACTAGAATGGAATTGGGAAAAGATCACCATGGATTTTGTGATAGGGCTACTTATGACATGGACTAAATATGTTGTTTTATGGTTGATAGTGGATAAATTAATAAAGACAGCTCACTTTATCTCGATTAAGATGGATTACTCCTTGGATAACTTGGCATAGCATTACATTAATGAGATTGTATAACTACGTGGAATGCCTATTACTATTATCTCAGATCGGGACCCCCAATCCACTTTTAGATTTTGAAAGAAATTGCATAGAGCCCTAGGTACTCGGTTAGCATATAGTACTGCATTTCACCCTCAAATAGGCAAATAATCAGAGTGGGTGATACAGATAATTGATTATATTCTACGTAATTGTGTGATAAAGTTCAGAGGTAGTTGGGATCAATATCTATCCTTGGCTGAATTTGCTTAAAATAGCAGCCACCAGGCCAACTTAGGAATGGGACCTTATGAAGCATTATATGGGAGAAGGTGCAGAACTCCCCTTTATTAGAGTGAAGTAAGAGAGGGTAAAATCATGGGATTTGACTTGATTAGAGATGCAGAGGACAAAGTTAAGATCATAAGAGATAGATTGAAAGTTACTACCAATCGACATAAATTGTATGCAAATTTGAAACGGAGGGATATTGAGTATGAATTCAGTGAAAGGGTATTCTGAAAAGCATCACCATAGAAGAAGATGCTCAGATTATGCAAAAAGGGGAAACTTTGTCCCAAGTTTATTAGTCCTTATGAGATCATTGAGCAGGTAGGACCATTATCATACAAGTTAGCATTGCCATCTGAGCTACAGTAGATCCATGGCATCTTCCATGTTTCTATGCTAAGGTGATATAGATTAGACCCCTCTTATGTGATATCAATAAAAGAGATACAAGTACAACTAGATTTTCATATGAGGAGGAATTGGTAAAAATCTTAGCTACGGAGGTAAAGTAATTAAGATACAAGTCTATCCCTCTAGTGAAAGTCTTATAGAGACATCATAAGACAATGAAAGCCACATGGGAGAGTGAAGAAAAAATGAAAGCACAATACCCATATCTATTCACAATAGGTAATTTTAAGGACAATATTCCTTAATAAGGGAAGAATTGTAATGTGCGCAAGTTAAAGTTTCATGAACAGTACCCCCGAGGCCCGAATAGTGCTCCTTGTGAGTTGGGGCACCTTAGTAATGCTAGAAAGGGGTATATTGGTCATAAAACATTAATAGGCTAGAAAATGGAAAAAATGAAATAATTTAAAAATTTAGCAGAACCAATAATTATTTCGGACCAAGAACTAGTGAATAGTGACATAAAATGAGGTTGTACTGGGATAGATCTGAGATGTGCCTAGACAGACCAAAAATACCATAACCTGAACCTAAAAAATTCCAATTTACATGTTATTGAAGGAATTTGAACTTTTTGAGATCATTCGGTATTTATTTAAAATTTCTTATTTTTATATGTGAATAGTAACTAGGGTTGTCCTTCGAATTTGGGCTTGAAATGTTATGGGCCTTTCAATGGACCTAATCAAGGATTTTTAAAACTGAAAGGAGTATTTTTTTAAGTTTATAGAAATTAAAATGAAATTTTTGAAGTTTAAAAAGAAATTATAGGAATACGGACCGTTAGATCCACGTGTCATGATTCAGGCCATCCACTTTGCCTATATAAAAGGCTTTAAACATGTGAGGGTGTCACATGTGCAAAACTCATCACCTTCCTCTTTAACCCCTAAAAGTCGATGCTAACCACCATACATCATCCCACCATTTTTTCTTTCTCTCTTCTCTCCCACACCACCAATTCTCATAAAAATTACATGCCTTAAGCCCTCTATGATCCCTAAAAGCTAATCCAAGTGGAAGAATTACCAAAACTTGGCTAGAAAGAAAGATATTCACTTAGAGTGAATAGTGTCAAATTTTAGTGTAAGTAGTCTTTTTCCAATTTTTATTTTTGTTCTAGGTAGCTTAAGTGAATCTAAGGAAATCCATGTTCTTAGATTTTTAATTGGAGCTTTATAGGATTTTTGAGAATTTTTCTAAGTGGAGAAATGTGTATGTTAAGTCAAAGAGAGAGAAGTGAATGAGAAGCACAAATAAGGACTTAAAGTGGTGGAAAAGGGGTGTTATCACACCTTAAGTATGTGGAGTTGTTATAATTAATGTATGCCTTATGTATTTATATGTATTTTTGTGTGTACATGTGTATGGAATTCTTAAAAATTAGGGTTTAGTATGGAATTGATGAAAATTGATGGTGTAGTTATGTTTGTGGCATAAAATAAATGGTGTATGTATGATTTGGGTGAGAGAAAATGAGTGGAAGTGTGTGCACTTGTGTTGGCGAAAACATGTATGTGTGTATGTCATGGCATGTGTACTTATATATGGCATGAAATGTATGGCATTAGCATGTAATTGGCATTAAAATAGGCATAGCAAAATGAATGTAAGAATAGATAAGGATTTGATGAGTTATGACCTAAATTGTTATGTAATGATCTCATGTGGAATAACATAGGAATATGGTGATTATAACATAGGATTAATGGCATAATGATAATTAAGGAAATAGTGGTAGTATTGAGGCATAAAGGTTAGAGAAATAATGAATTCTTGGTGGGCATAAATGGTGACATAGAAATCATGGTAATAAAAAATGACCAAATAAATAGTGACATGATGAAAATTGACCACATGAATAGTGATTTTATGGAAAATGACCCATAACTAGGAAAGTTGTGTAAATGCACCTTGATGGTACATATGAGATATTAGTAGTGCTATAATAGTTAAAAGAAGGCTAATAATTAAATAACAATGATTAATTAGTTGTTAAGCCTAGAGGTAAACACCCATTAGTTTAGTTGACTAGTTAACTAGGGAGTTAGCAGCTGTTAGGTAGTTTAGTTCCTTTAAGGGCCACTATTGTCTGATTAATATGGCAGGTGTAGTCGTTGAGGTTTTGATATTGAGCCCAACACACTCAAATATTGGGATGTCTTACAAGGCTGATCCCTACTACCCATTGGATTGATTATGGATATTAGGAGGTCCCATTAGGCTAATTCCTACTATCCACCAGCTGGATGATAAACATGATGACTTGGGATGTTAGGAGGTCCCACGAGGCTAATCCTTGCTATCCCCTTTATAGATATTGGGAGGTCTATAGACTAATCCCTACTATCCACCAATCCGGTATTGGGAGGTTTCACAGAGCTAATCCCTGCTTTTGAACAAGGTAGGTGCAATTATTGAGGCCAAAAATATAGGCCACTACATAGTATATATCCCACTATCTGGTGTCTTAAAGTGTAATCTGTCTATCATGGGCTTGAATAATAAATTGACTAACTGGATGTAAAATAATATGACTAATAAAGATAGTTACTAAATAAAGATAATAACTGAATAGTGACACTTACGAGAACATATCCGAATAGCTTACTTGCATAACAAGTTATTATGATGAGAAAAACTTAGCTGATGAATATGGGGTAATATGATATGCTATTACTTCACTACTCATAACTAGATACATCTCATATCATTTATGTATGCTTAGTTAGCTAGCCTCATGGCGTGTAGTATAGCTATTTGATTTTTGGGTAATCTTTTTATACCTTTTTGGTACATTATATTAGTGGCACTCGTGCATATGTGTAGATGTATAGAAAGATATGGCCTTAGATGATGTATAGGGTAAACATGTAATAATGACCGTTTAACCAACTTCAACTGATGGAACATGTATGTCTGTGTAGCTTATATGATATGACTGTGTTAGTTGCTTATATGTTATAGGTTTAAGACTCTGTGTTGATGTTGTTGGCTATGTGTGATGTGATTTGGGGGGACCAGAAGTTGTGGGAAATGTGGGTGACAGTTATAGAAGTGCTTTTATGCAGGGAAAATTTTTGGTTTTTCACTCGGGTAGCTGTTATGCTGCCCAATTTTTTGTAAAATGGGTAACAGATGTAAAATGGTGTTTTATCAGACTAAAATAGGCAGTATTAAGAGGTTGTGACATAATAAACAAAAATTAGGCAAGACAGGATAACAATATAAAGAAGGCATAAGTGTTAAACGAATGAGACTCGGGGAAATTTAAAGATGGGTAACCTATGGGAAGTAGCACTCTTTGTCTATTTCCTTTAGGAATGGGTAGGGGGTGTTACAATACATATATAAAAAAGGAGGATTAAGAATGTGCAACATGCAACATACTGTAATTATGTGTATCGAGAAAGATTACTTGGGGTAATATGAGAATTTGGTATGCTAAGTGATAATGGTATTAGATTATTATGATATGTAAGTGAATTGACATAATTGGCATTAAACATATGAGAACAATGGCTTGAGATTATGAGGTTGTAAAAATGACCAAATAATTAGTGACATAATGGATAAAGGACATCGTAATTGTTGGTTATGTAATAATGAAGATGTGCTTGTAACTATGATGACTATAAATAATGTTATGATTTGCAACAAATGACTTGTAACTGTGTAAATAAATTGGTAATTAGTATTGGCCCATATCATTTAGACACCCACTGGATGGGTTGACTAATCAACTAAAGAATTAGCAGCTGTTAGGGGTTTTGGTCCTTCTAGGCTATTGCTTATATACATGTGATGGCGAGTGTAGCCATTGAGGTTTTGATAAAAAGCCCTGCACACCTGGGTATTAGAAGGTTCATATAGGCTGAACCCTACTTACCCACCTTATTGTGGATTTGAGAGGTCTTATGGGGCTAATCCTTATTATCCCTACTATTAGGAGGTCCACCAAGATTGATCCTTACCACTCTAATTTGGGAGGTTCCTATGAACTGATCCCTATTATCAGATGGATAGGTAGGTGCAACTATCAAGGTCTAAAATGTGAGCTATCGCATAAACTTGGATCTCGTTATCCAGCATCTTAAGTGTAGTCTTTCCAGTATGGGCCCGAAATGGATCAAGGGAAATAAATACACATAATATGGTTGTTCTAAATTCTATGATGTATCAAGCATAATGAAGAATAAAGAAACATAATCGAGTAACTTGAATAGATTGTGAGACATAATGAATTATGAGTAATAGGATAGGCTAACAAATGACAGAATTACAATTAAACGAAATTGCACGGTTACATGACTTGCATAATGTGTGCTTATAGCATGACTACGTGTTGTGGCATGTATATTACCTTAAATTTATAATCCCAAAAAACCATCATTCAGTTAACAGTACCCCTGGGCTCGATACAATAATGTTCAGGGCACTAAAGGATAACTTATTGGCTAAAAGGGGTTTTGGTCGACCGAACTTTGATCGACTAAAAAGTGATGAAGAAGAATGAATTAAAAATTTAGCAGAACCAATAAATCATTTCGGGCTGAGAATTAATGAATAGTGACCTTAGTTGGGGTTGTGTTGGGACAGCTTTGGGAAGTGCCTGAGTAGACCTAGAAATATCATATCATAAAGCTCAAAAATTCCAATGAGTCCATTGGAAAAAGATTTTTAATATTTTGACGTCGTTTGATATTTTTTTTGAAATTTTTAGGTTATACGAGTGAATAGTAACCCTATCACCTAAAGGAGTTTTGGGATAATATTTTGTAGGACCCTTAATGAATATAATCAAGGATTTTTGGGACTAGAATCATGATTTTTGGAGGTCTAGAGAAATTATTGTGACTTTTCAAAGTTTAAAATAAAATAGAATTAATTTGGACTATTCGATCAACAAGTGGCACGATCATGGCCATCTACTTTTCTTATGTACCTAAAGGAACATGTGTGCATATGGATAGTATGAAAAGAAGTCATCTTCTCCCACTTTTGCAAAGAAGTCGATACCATTTTAGCTTGGGAGTTCTCTATTTTTCCATTCTCTCTCTTTTCCCATCCTAAAATTACCCAAACATTATATGGTTCTGAACCTCCATAATGCCCTAAAGCCATTCAAACTGATAAAAGTGGAAAAGGATATCCAAAAATGAAGTTATGAGCACTTAGATGAATAGTGCCTTTTTGATGAGTAAGTGGTTCTTTCTAAGGTTTCTCATTTTTCTTAGGAATTATTTGATGTGTAGATGTTATCCCTAAAGAGAGATTTCAATTTAGGGTTATGTATAATTTTGTAGGAATTTTCAAAGATGGAACCCTAATATGGAAGTTTGGGAAATGGTGGACAAAGGTGGAGGAAGATGGATTCAATGGTTCTGGAGTGGCTTCGATAAGACTGAGAGCCCACTATAAGTCAATTTAATTGAAACATACTTTGTATATTAGGAAATTGTTGAATTAAAGCATGTGTATATGTATAGAAGTTTAGGATGTATGTGTATGTATGGTGATGTGAATGTGAAATACATGTTAGGATGTGTAAATTAAGGAAATAGTATAGTATGGATGTGAATTAGATGGAAAAAGGATGTGTAGGTATGTGGTAGATGCATGACTAAATGTATGTCATGGTATGGATGTGGATGTATGGTATAAAAGCATGGAATGTTAGGATTGTAGCATGATGTGCAATATGTGAGTGTCATGGAATGGATAAAAAATTACATGGTCATGTAAAAAGGAGTTAATAAAGTATGGTGTGGTGATGATATGTATGGTGAAAATTTTGGGATATGGTATATGAAAATTTAAAAGAAAAATATTAGGTAAAAAGATAAGAAATTAATTAGGATAGGTTAGTTAAGATTTTAGGTTTTGAATGAAGGAGAAATATGTTAGAATAAGTGAAGTATTAGATAATTTAGATTACTTATAGATATAATGAGTTGAGGTGAAAAGGAAAAGAAATGGACTAGAAGGTGGGTGAGAAAAAGTTACTAAATGGATAGTAACTTTTACATAAATAGGACTTATAACTATCTAGGAAATTTACAATGCCTTGTAACTATCTGAAAATATGACCTGATGAAATAAATTAATATATGTGTCTTATTAACTTGGAAATAATTAGAATAAATATTTGGAAAAAAGGAAAAGTGAGCAGCTAAGTTAAATTAGACTAGAATTGACAAGAGAGCAGCACAATTCTCAAAAAGCTAAAGGAATAAATTATAAGATAAGGTAAGAAATTATTAATACATAAATAATGTATGGACAGAATTTAAGAAAACTAATAAAGGGAAATTTTGTGGACTTTAGGACATAAAAAGAGCTTATAATTAATAGAGACCTAAAGACATGTGTATGGTGTAATCCTTATAAAGAATTCCACAAAGTATACTGAGCAAATTAGCAGACAGTATAAAAAATAAATATTATTATAAATATAGTAACAATGAGAGTAAATTACTAAGTTTGGGAACTAAGTTATTATAATGTAATGCAAGAAATAAGTAACCTAAAATTCATGGAGTATAATATTTTGGGATACATGAAAGTGAAATGAATTGAGTAAATGTTGGCAGAAGAGAGAACCTATAACTAACCATAAAAGAAGCTAAAATATAATTATATATAATTAATGACACGAATGGAACTAGAGTCGAGAGTATGACAACTTAATGGAACTTGAAGAATATAAAATGGAATTAAATTATTAAATGAATCAAGATGACTGCTAAAAATAGTATATTTTATTATGGATAATCTAGATAATGAACCTAATGGCTGTGAAAGATAATTGAATGGGAATGTGGGATTATTGGTTGCTTACACTGGATAGGTTGCCCGGTTAACTAGGGATTAATAGTTGCTAGAGGCTGAGTCTTTATGGATTGTAGCCTGTGTATGGCAGGTGCAGCCGCTAAGTATTGCTTTGAGCCTGCATGCTTTGGGTATTGAGAGGCCTGCGGGCTGACCCCTCCTACCCACTTGTGGATATTGGGAGGTCTCATGGGGCTGATCCTTATTATCCACCAGTTGTGTTGTTTTGATGATTGCATTGGGATATTGGGAGGTCCCATGGGGCTGATCCCTGCTATCCCCTTTGCAGATGTTGGGAAGCCCTCAGATTGATCCTTGCTATCTACCTTTTTGATATTGAGAGGTTCTTAAAAACTAATCCCTACTATCAGGCGAAGGGTGTGTATAGACATCGAGGTCTAAAATATGGGCTACTATATAGCTTAGTCTTTTATCCGATTCTCGGACTGGGTAGGTGTAGTTGCCATTGCCTAAAATGGGGGCCACTACATATTGTGATTCTCGTTATCCAGTGGTTAGGAGTTCTTCTTGAATTATGGGGGTATATATGGATTAATTAAAGAACCTGAATAGACTTAGAAGATATTAAAAAGGAACTGGAAGTTTAATTATTATGTTTGAGATAACCTATAAGTAAATATCTTAAGAACAAGAGATAAGCTGTAAAAAGAGATTGAATAGACTTATGTAACCTTAGTAAGACTCTTAAAAGAAGTAAAAGACTAATGAAATGGTGAATAAATAGGAAAACATACATAAAGAAATAAGTTGTAGAAGGAATTATCTAATTTAAGAAAATAGGTAGTAATCTATACATATATACATAATGAATAGAGTTGAATGATAAAGAATTGATCAGGGAATAGTAAGAATAGATGGCCAAACTATGCAAGTTATGTAACTTAGACATGGTAAGAGTAATTAGAATGGGGGAATGTTAGTATGGATCCTAACTAAGTAGAAATGAAATTATAAGTAAGGATAAAATAGCATCTGTAACACAAGGTTAAGAGTCTAGTCGAGGTAATAAAACTCAAATCAATAAATAGTCATGAATGGAAGCTTTAATATAGAGATTGGAATTAATAAATAGATGTTGTTATGAAAATCTTATGTGTATACATGTGATAGTGATACATGGTATATTTGGTTAAATTCACCATTGGGTGCATACTCAGCATATTAGGTGTCTAATACGCAGGTGGTAGATTTGGAAGGAAGGATAAGGATGACCAATAGTGCAGTCGAAGACTATCCAGATATGATATTGTCTAATTAGATTGTGCTATTTTAGTAGATAGAGACACTC
Source organism: Hura crepitans (assembly GCA_948208565.1). Taxonomy (NCBI): domain Eukaryota; kingdom Viridiplantae; phylum Streptophyta; class Magnoliopsida; order Malpighiales; family Euphorbiaceae; genus Hura; species Hura crepitans. Next base: position 955 of record CANXYI011375695.1, on the reverse strand, counting down.
GTGCATGTTACTGTGGGTAGTTAAGTGTTATCATGCTTAGTTAGCTAGTATAATAGCTTATAATAGTGTGAAACGAGTTCTTAGCTATAATAACAACCTAGGCTGATATTTGACAGTAAGGTCAGGCATGGGAATGTTATATGCTTGGGAGGTTTACCCCAGACCATTAAAACCATTAAATAAAATTTTTAGACTGAATAGGAGAAACTCAAATAAAAAGTTAAATGAATGGCCCCTGGGGAAATCCAAGGATGGGTGATCTCATGGGAAGTAGCACACTTTACCTATTTTCTTTGAGAATAGGCAGGGGGTGTTATAGAATTCACCATTAAGTTTACATTCAGCATGTTAGTGTCCCGATGTGCATGTAGGAGATTTTTGTGAGCTGTTCAACCTTAATACTTACATTGTAGCTAATAAACACTAGAGGGATATAATTTTTGTATGTATAGAAGTACGGCACTCATGTATATGGGGTTTTAGGCTCGGGATGATAGTACGGTTAGATATTTATTTTTCTACCTTATGCTCTGTATCTAATTAACTATAGATGTAACTTGAGTATGTATCTATATATGAGTTTATATAGCACCCTCTACCAGGTCCGTACATCGAACCTAAATAAGGAGTGCTATGGCATACCGATATCTGATTCCACGTACCTATAAAACCCGGTTAATTGATAACTTTTCATTAAATAAATAACAAACCAATTTCTGGACTTATAGAGTTGTAAAAACATTGAAAATCATTTGGCATGCATATCGAGGTAAACATTGAGGTCATCATATTGAAAATTCGACAGTATAATGACTATATAGGACACTTTCTAAAATTTTTACTTGCTTAAAAACACTTCTAAAACATCAATAAAATGATCTCGAACTCCAATAGGTCCTCTTAACCCTCCAATCACAACACAAACACAATAAGCCTAAGGTTTTCTACAATCAAC